>JAWNLL010000141.1:0-104468 GCA_035042425.1 Drosophila flavopinicola | reverse complement strand
AGATGAGCAGCAGTCGCATCAATGAGGCCACACTAACGGAAACCAACCTGTGTGCGCCGGCCTTGATCATTTACACATCCGATGACAACTTGCCCAGCTGCAGCGTCGTCTGCTGCAAGGAGAGCGCCGAGAACGACGACTTCAGCGACTGCGACATGGCCAAGGCCAATGCGTGCTCCAAGCGCAAGAAGCGCCGCTCCTGTCCCAAGCCCCGGCGCCGCTCCTGTCCCAAGCCCCGGCGCCGCTGCCGTCCCAAGCCGGTCTGCAATCGCCGTCCCAGGTGCAAGCCTAAGCCCAAGTGCCGGCCAAAGAAGAAGGCTTGCATGAAGCGCAAGCCACGCTGCAAGCCACGCTGCTGGAGGCAGCGTCCCGAGCAGGACGACCCAGATGGGTGGATGGGCACCCGAGTCCCGATTCCCGAGTCCTGTCTCCTGTGGACGTCAGTGTTCGCTGAGCGAACAACAACCAAAAAAAAAAATAACGAAATTCATGGTGGAAATTTTGTGGTGTGTTATGCAAAAATTAAAAAAAAACACAAAAAAAAAAACTTAATACACTCTTTGAGTTCCGATGGCGGATCATACGGCCGAGATGTGCCCATCCCGCTGTAGCCCCGCCAATAAAGACAGCTCTTATGTATAAGATCACCGCAGGCGCAAGAAGCATTTGGGTATGGGTTGGGTGGCTCGTATACGAAGGCCGGCAGTGGAGGCAAGTAAAAGCCACGTGCCAACTGCTGCGATTCTTGCTCCAGCTCCTGTTCAAACTGTGAGAGGCCAGTGTGGCTATTGTGACTATCGCTCTGGCTCTGGCTTTGGCTCTGGCTCTGGCTTTGGCTCTGGCTCTGGCCCGACATCGAAGTAGTTCCTATGCTGATCGTGGATAGGGAGTCGGTATCCGTATCATTCGCCTGCCGAAGCTGCTCGCGTTCCAGCACATGCTGATACATGGATTCACACCTCTCCTTGCGGTCTCGGTCTCTGTTCTCCTGGCGGTCACTACGATGAGTTCTCCCAGTGCGCTGCAGGCTGATCTCGCTGTGTACCGCACTGCTTGAGTCCCTGCCATACTGAGAATTCTTATAAATTATACAATCCGTTTCACTGTAGTCGCAGCTAAATTCACTTGAGTCGAATATTGGCCATGGCCCGGATGATGGCAAATAACAGCCACGTCCCATGTCTGGTGAGAATTGCACAGTCGTGATGCACAGGCAATTCTTGGACGTCCTCTTGAACGGCGTCGGTCGAGGCGTATTCTGCAGATGGCATTGGATGTAGTCACATCTTAAGTTGAAGGTAGTTGCAGCAGTTTGAGCTCGACGCGAATTGGAATCAGTGGGCTTATCCATCAGATAGTTTGAATGGTGCATCGTCAGGTCGCTATATATATATATAAAATAGGATCGCTATTCGTTTATTTTAAATATATTTGAAAATATTTTTCAGGTTTTCTAGCGAGAATTTACGTTCCGACTCGGACGCCGAGCACGGGTGGAATGAAAATGAAATATATATGGAGTTGGCTCACCTGTTTTATATTTGATAATCAAGTGAAGCCTACTGTGATTTTACTATTTTTGGAACAAATGTTTGAAAAAGATTACGCAAAAATATTTTGTCAACGAAAGTGTATTAAATTATTATTGTAATACTTCAAAAATAGAGAATAAGTACGGAAAAGAAAACATTTGGAAATAGTTGCTGTCTCCAAGATGCATCAAAGCAATTAAAAATATAATGAATCATAATAAGCACAAGCACTTAGGCATTTATAATCAGACTGAACAAGCGAGTTCGCTGTCGGGGGTTCAGATCTCAATCTTGTCCTTAATGGCGATTACAAGATTTGCAATTGCTTCAGATTTAAATGCAGATCTAATATATCAAAACTGCCTGGGGATTGTATTATGGATCAGTTTAGACAAAGTTATGTGAGTTTTACATCAATTGGCATTTCTATGAACTTTTCCGTAGAAAAATCGAAATTGCTTCACACATTATATACAAATTTGCTTTCGTGTATTTATTATACTCTTTTCGAAGAAAATAGTATATTAAGTTTGTGCTGAAGTTTGTAACGCATAGAAGGAAGCGTCGGAGACCCCCAAAAGTTACTACCAGTATGCTTAGAATGACAATACAAATTGATCTAGCCATGTCCGTCCGTCTGTCTGTCTGTCTGTCTGTCTGGATAAAATTGCACAGACACTTATTGATTCAACAGCACATTGATCTGCCCGATCGGACCACATATCTATAGCTGATAAACTCGAAGTCGTATTTGGATATATCCCTGTTTTTATCGAACCCGTTAAAAATGGTAAAGAGTATTAGGTTTTGTGCAGAAGTTTGTAACAGGCATATGAAGAATCTCGAGACCATAAAAGTTATATCATTATCTGATGACAATACAAATTGATCTAGCCATGTCCGTCCGTCTGTCTGTCTGTCCTCTGTCTGTCTGTATGACAAAGCTAGATAAACTTCATATTTGACAGTTCTCATCGCAGATCAAGTTTTTAAATTTATCGAAGCTATCCCGCAAAAGTTATCGATTAATTTCGATGTGACCAGGTTTTGTACACAAGTATAACAGCTAGCTCCCAATTTGAAGTATAATCGAAGACATACACATGTACGGATTTTCATTTTGGAACCACCCAAATAAAAACCATTTTTGAAGGTCGACCTGAATTTGGTTTGGAACATATTATCGAATGTTGCCCAAAAATTTCAATATGCTCGGAAATAAACACAACTTTCCATGTGGGGCTCAGCGAAAGAGCAAGCTAACTGCTTAAACCGCTGGCACTGTTGTACTGCTTGTACGAGCGTGTTAGAGTAGTACGAATGATTGTAAGGACTGGGTTCAGGTATCTCCTAGTCGGGCACTCCCGACTAGAGCACTCTTACTTGTTTAATCTATCGCGATGAAACTTTGCACTGATACTTATTATTCAAAGAGACATTACATTGGTTGGAGCCGGCTGGTTCGGATCACTATATCTTATAGCTGCCATACAACTCGAAGTCGGTTTTGGCCATATATCCCATGTTTTTTAATCTATCGCTATGAAACTTTGCACAGATACTTATTATTCAAAGAGACATCACATTAGTTGGAGCCGGCCGGATCGGATCACTATATCTTATAGCTGCTATACAACTGGCAATGAATTAAATATTCTTAGAACAAAACAAAAAAAATTCACTTTATATGCCACAGCACAAAAAAAATTGATTGCTGCAAATCATGAATCGATATGTTATAAGGCCAAACAAGAACAATATGCTTGGAATTAATAATTTAAGCGGTTTTTGGAAAAAAAAATGTTTTCATGGAAAGTAAATAAAACAAGTAAGAGTGCTCTAGTCGGGAGTGCCCGACTACGAGATACCCTGAACCCAGTCCTTACAATCATTCGTACTGCTCTAAACACACACATGCTGCAGTACAAGCAGTGCAAGCGGTTTAAGCAGTTAGCTTGCTTTTTCGCTGAGCCCCACACAATGGAAAGTTAAATCTTAAATAACTTCTGTGTTTATTGTCCGATCTTATTGATTTTTGGGGCAAGTAATTGTCGATAATATGTGTGACCAAACCAAATTGCAAGGTCGTACCTTTAAAAATGCGTTTTTTTAACTTTTGGGGGGTTTGGGGGGTGGTATCCAAAAAGTGAAATATTTGTTACATGTGTATGCTATTCGAGATTATACATGCCAAATTTGGGCTCTCTAGCTTTTATAACTTTGAAGTTATGTCCCAAAAACGCTAGTCTAAAATCAAAATTTATCGATAACTTTTGAATGCGATGAGTTATCGATCAAATGAAATAAACTTGATCTGTCCCGGGATTAGGAGAACTTATGTTCCAAATATGAAGTCTCTAGCTCTTGTAGTCTCTGATATCTGTGTGTTCATACAGACAGACAGACGGACAGACGGACAGACAGACGGACATGGCTAGATCGACTCGGCTGTTGATACTGATCAATAATATATATACTTTATATGGTCGGAGATGCTTCCTTATGCCTGTTACATACATTTGCACAAAACCATAATACCCTTTTTACCCATTTTTAATGGGTTCAGGGTATAACAAGTAAGAGTGCTCTAGTCGGGAGTGCCCGACTACGAGATACCCTGAACCCAGTCCTTACAATCATTCATATTAATCTAAACACACACATGCTGCAGTACAAGCAGTTCAAGCAGTGCAAGCGGCTTAAGCAGTTAGCTTGCTTTTTCGCTGAGCCCCACACAATGGAAAGTTAAATCTTAAATAACTTCTGTGTTTATCGTCCGATCTTATTGAAATTTTTGGGGCAAATAATTGTCAATAATATGTGTGACCAAACCAAATTGCAAGGTCGTACCTTCAAAAATGCGTTTTTTTAACTTTTGGGGGGTTTGGGGGTGGTATCCAAAAAGTGAAAAATTTGTTCATGTGTATGCTATTCGAGATTATACATGTCAAATTAGGGGCCTCTAGCTCTTATAACTTGTAAGTTATATCCAAAAAACGCTGGTCTAAAATCGAAATTTATCGATAACTTTTGAACGGGACGAGCTATCGATAAATTTTAATAAACTTGATCTGTCCCGGGATTAGGAGAACTTATGTTCCAAATATGAAGTCTCTAGCTCTTGTAGTCTCTGATATCTGTGTGTTCATACAGACAGACAGACGGACAGACGGACAGACAGACGGACATGGCTAGATCGACTCGGCTGTTGATACTGATCAATAATATATATACTTTATATGGTCGGAGATGCTTCCTTATGCCTGTTACATACTTTTGCACAACTTCATTATACCCTTTTTACCCATTTTTAATGGGTTCAGGGTATAAAAACAAATGCTTGAAAAAAATATGTTAAACTTCAACTACTGCAAAATGTTCGAGTTGTTATTTATATAGTACCTCAGGAAATTGTAAAAAAAAAACTATAAACAAAAATTCACATTTTAAATGCCACAGCACAACAAAATTGTTTACTTCAAATCATGAAATTCCAGTAAAAAATTGTAATTAAAAATAATTTAAATATTATTGGAAAATAATTGCAGGTAAATAAAAATCTGCAGAGCAACACTTAGCTTTGCTAAATTAACTCAGTTTTAGGCAGGCAAGTCTTTAGTTATGCGCTTTAACGAATTGTGAATTGTATGTGGCAAATTGGACCTATAGATTAACACAAGACCAAAATCATATTATCGATATGTTATGTGGCCCAGGAAATGCAATATGCTCGAAATTAATAATCTAAGCGGTTTTTGGAAAAAAAGGTTTCATAGAAAGTAAATAAAAAAGCTTGAAAAAAAATGTTGAACTTCATTCCATAACATTTTATTGTTTTCTTCATTTCACAATTATTTTCTTGTTTGCACGAAATTTCGAGAGAAATGAGCATTTCGGAGGAATCCTTTTCGGGGGATTCCCTATCGCAGATGAGCAGCAGTCGCATCAATGAGGCCACACTAACGGAAACCAACCTGTGTGCGCCGGCCTTGATCATTTACACATCCGATGACAACTTGCCCAGCTGCAGCGTCGTCTGCTGCAAGGAGAGCGCCGAGAACGACGACTTCAGCGACTGCGACATGGCCAAGGCCAATGCGTGCTCCAAGCGCAAGAAGCGCCGCTCCTGTCCCAAGCCCCGGCGCCGCTCCTGTCCCAAGCCCCGGCGCCGCTCCGTCCCAAGCCCCGGCGCCGCTGCCGTCCCAAGCCGGTCTGCAATCGCCGTCCCAGGTGCAAGCCCAAGCCCAAGTGCCGGCCAAAGAAGAAGGCTTGCATGAAGCGCAAGCCACGCTGCAAGCCACGCTGCTGGAGGCAGCGTCCCGAGCAGGACGACCCAGATGGGTGGATGGGCACCCGAGTCCCGATTCCCGAGTCCTGTCTCCTGTGGACGTCAGTGTTCGCTGAGCGAACAACAACCAAAAAAAAAATAACGAAATTCATGGTGGAAATTTTGTGGTGTGTTATGCGAAAATTAAAAAAAAACAAAAAAAAAAACTTAATACACTCTTTGAGTTCCGATGGCGGATCATACGGCCGAGATGTGCCCATCCCGCTGTAGCCCCGCCAATAAAGACAGCTCTTATGTATAAGATCACCGCAGGCGCAAGAAGCATTTGGGTATGGGTTGGGTGGCTCGTATACGAAGGCCGGCAGTGGAGGCAAGTAAAAGCCACGTGCCAACTGCTGCGATTCTTGCTCCAGCTCCTGTTCAAACTGTGAGAGGCCAGTGTGGCTATTGTGACTATCGCTCTGGCTCTGGCTTTGGCTCTGGCTCTGGCTTTGGCTCTGGCTCTGGCCCGACATCGAAGTAGTTCCTATGCTGATCGTGGATAGGGAGTCGGTATCCGTATCATTCGCCTGCCGAAGCTGCTCGCGTTCCAGCACATGCTGATACATGGATTCACACCTCTCCTTGCGGTCTCGGTCTCTGTTCTCCTGGCGGTCACTACGATGAGTTCTCCCAGTGCGCTGCAGGCTGATCTCGCTGTGTACCGCACTGCTTGAGTCCCTGCCATACTGAGAATTCTTATAAATTATACAATCCGTTTCACTGTAGTCGCAGCTAAATTCACTTGAGTCGAATATTGGCCATGGCCCGGATGATGGCAAATAACAGCCACGTCCCATGTCTGGTGAGAATTGCACAGTCGTGATGCACAGGCAATTCTTGGACGTCCTCTTGAACGGCGTCGGACGAGGCGTATTCTGCAGATGGCATTGGATGTAGTCACATCTTAAGTTGAAGGTAGTTGCAGCAGTTTGAGCTCGACGCGAATTGGAATCAGTGGGCTTATCCATCAGATAGTTTGAATGGTGCATCGTCAGGTCGCTATATATATATATAAAATAGGATCGCTATTCGTTGATTTTAAATATATTTGAAAATATTTTTCAGGTTTTCTAGCGAGAATTTACGTTCCGACTCGGACGCCGAGCACGGGTGGAATGAAAATGAAATATATATGGAGTTGGCTCACCTGTTTTATATTTGATAATCAAGTGAAGCCTACTGTGATTTTACTATTTTTGGAACAAATGTTTGAAAAAGATTACGCAAAAATATTTTGTCAACGAAAGTGTATTAAATTATTATTGTAATACTTCAAAAATAGAGAATAAGTACGGAAAAGAAAACATTTGGAAATAGTTGCTGTCTCCAAGATGCATCAAAGCAATTAAAAATATAATGAATCATAATAAGCACAAGCACTTAGGCATTTATAATCAGACTGAACAAGCGAGTTCGCTGTCGGGGGTTCAGATCTCAATCTTGTCCTTAATGGCGATTACAAGATTTGCAATTGCTTCAGATTTAAATGCAGATCTAATATATCAAAACTGCCTGGGGATTGTATTATGGATCAGTTTAGACAAAGTTATGTGAGTTTTACATCAATTGGCATTTCTATGAACTTTTCCGTAGAAAAATCGAAATTGCTTCACACATTATATACAAATTTGCTTTCGTGTATTTATTATACTCTTTTCGAAGAAAATAGTATATTAAGTTTGTGCTGAAGTTTGTAACGCATAGAAGGAAGCGTCGGAGACCCCCAAAAGTTACTACCAGTATGCTTAGAATGACAATACAAATTGATCTAGCCATGTCCGTCCGTCTGTCTGTCTGTCTGTCTGTCTGTCTGTATGTATGCAAACTAGTCCCTCAGTTTTTGAGCTATCGCGATAAAATTTTGCACAGACACTTATTTTTCCAGGGGACAGCACATTGGTCGGTGCCGGCCGGATCGGACCACTATATCTTATAGCTGCCATACAACTCGAAGTCGGTTTTGGCCATATATCCCATGTTTTTTAATCTATCGCGATGAAACTTTGCACTGATACTTATTATTCAAAGAGACATTACATTGGTTGGAGCCGGCTGGTTCGGATCACTATATCTTATAGCTGCCATACAACTCGAAGTCGGTTTTGGCCATATATCCCATGTTTTTTAATCTATCGCTATGAAACTTTGCACAGATACTTATTATTCAAAGAGACATCACATTAGTTGGAGCCGGCCGGATCGGATCACTATATCTTATAGCTGCTATACAACTGGCAATGAATTAAATATTCTTAGAACAAAACAAAAAAAATTCACTTTATATGCCACAGCACAAAAAAAATTGATTGCTGCAAATCATGAATCGATATGTTATAAGGCCAAACAAGAACAATATGCTTGGAATTAATAATTTAAGCGGTTTTTGGAAAAAAAAATGTTTTCATGGAAAGTAAATAAAACAAGTAAGAGTGCTCTAGTCGGGAGTGCCCGACTACGAGATACCCTGAACCCAGTCCTTACAATCATTCGTACTGCTCTAAACACACACATGCTGCAGTACAAGCAGTGCAAGCGGTTTAAGCAGTTAGCTTGCTTTTTCGCTGAGCCCCACACAATGGAAAGTTAAATCTTAAATAACTTCTGTGTTTATTGTCCGATCTTATTGATTTTTGGGGCAAGTAATTGTCGATAATATGTGTGACCAAACCAAATTGCAAGGTCGTACCTTTAAAAATGCGTTTTTTTAACTTTTGGGGGGTTTGGGGGGTGGTATCCAAAAAGTGAAATATTTGTTACATGTGTATGCTATTCGAGATTATACATGCCAAATTTGGGCTCTCTAGCTTTTATAACTTTGAAGTTATGTCCCAAAAACGCTAGTCTAAAATCAAAATTTATCGATAACTTTTGAATGCGATGAGTTATCGATCAAATGAAATAAACTTGATCTGTCCCGGGATTAGGAGAACTTATGTTCCAAATATGAAGTCTCTAGCTCTTGTAGTCTCTGATATCTGTGTGTTCATACAGACAGACAGACGGACAGACGGACAGACAGACGGACATGGCTAGATCGACTCGGCTGTTGATACTGATCAATAATATATATACTTTATATGGTCGGAGATGCTTCCTTATGCCTGTTACATACATTTGCACAAAACCATAATACCCTTTTTACCCATTTTTAATGGGTTCAGGGTATAACAAGTAAGAGTGCTCTAGTCGGGAGTGCCCGACTACGAGATACCCTGAACCCAGTCCTTACAATCATTCATATTAATCTAAACACACACATGCTGCAGTACAAGCAGTTCAAGCAGTGCAAGCGGCTTAAGCAGTTAGCTTGCTTTTTCGCTGAGCCCCACACAATGGAAAGTTAAATCTTAAATAACTTCTGTGTTTATCGTCCGATCTTATTGAAATTTTTGGGGCAAATAATTGTCAATAATATGTGTGACCAAACCAAATTGCAAGGTCGTACCTTCAAAAATGCGTTTTTTTAACTTTTGGGGGGTTTGGGGGGTGGTATCCAAAAAGTGAAAAATTTGTTCATGTGTATGCTATTCGAGATTATACATGTCAAATTAGGGGCCTCTAGCTCTTATAACTTGTAAGTTATATCCAAAAAACGCTGGTCTAAAATCGAAATTTATCGATAACTTTTGAACGGGACGAGCTATCGATAAATTTTAATAAACTTGATCTGTCCCGGGATTAGGAGAACTTATGTTCCAAATATGAAGTCTCTAGCTCTTGTAGTCTCTGATATCTGTGTGTTCATACAGACAGACAGACGGACAGACGGACAGACGGACAGACAGACGGACATGGCTAGATCGACTCGGCTGTTGATACTGATCAATAATATATATACTTTATATGGTCGGAGATGCTTCCTTATGCCTGTTACATACTTTTGCACAACTTCATTATACCCTTTTTACCCATTTTTAATGGGTTCAGGGTATAAAAACAAATGCTTGAAAAAAATATGTTAAACTTCAACTACTGCAAAATGTTCGAGTTGTTATTTATATAGTACCTCAGGAAATTGTAAAAAAAAAACTATAAACAAAAATTCACATTTTAAATGCCACAGCACAACAAAATTGTTTACTTCAAATCATGAAATTCCAGTAAAAAATTGTAATTAAAAATAATTTAAATATTATTGGAAAAGAATTGCAGGTAAATAAAAATCTGCAGAGCAACACTTAGCTTTGCTAAATTAACTCAGTTTTAGGCAGGCAAGTCTTTAGTTATGCGCTTTAACGAATTGTGAATTGTATGTGGCAAATTGGACCTATAGATTAACACAAGACCAAAATCATATTATCGATATGTTATGTGGCCCAGGAAATGCAATATGCTCGAAATTAATAATCTAAGCGGTTTTTGGAAAAAAAGGTTTCATAGAAAGTAAATAAAAAAGCTTGAAAAAAAATGTTGAACTTCATTCCATAACATTTTATTGTTTTCTTCATTTCACAATTCTTTTCTTGTTTGCACGAAATTTCGAGAGAAATGAGCATTTCGGAGGAATCCTTTTCGGGGGATTCCCTATCGCAGATGAGCAGCAGTCGCATCAATGAGGCCACACTAACGGAAACCAACCTGTGTGCGCCGGCCTTGATCATTTACACATCCGATGACAACTTGCCCAGCTGCAGCGTCGTCTGCTGCAAGGAGAGCGCCGAGAACGACGACTTCAGCGACTGCGACATGGCCAAGGCCAATGCGTGCTCCAAGCGCAAGAAGCGCCGCTCCTGTCCCAAGCCCCGGCGCCGCTGCCGTCCCAAGCCGGTCTGCAATCGCCGTCCCATGTGCAAGCCCAAGCCCAAGTGCCGGCCAAAGAAGAAGGCTTGCATGAAGCGCAAGCCACGCTGCAAGCCACGCTGCAAGCCACGCTGCTGGAGGCAGCGTCCCGAGCAGGACGACCCAGATGGGTGGATGGGCACCCGAGTCCCGATTCCCGAGTCCTGTCTCCTGTGCACGTCAGTGTTCGCTGAGCGAACAACAACCAAAAAAAAATAACGAAATTCATGGTGGAAATTTTGTGGTGTGTTATGCGAAAATTAAAAAAAAACAAAAAAAAAAAACTTAATACACTCTTTGAGTTCCGATGGCGGATCATACGGCCGAGATGTGCCCATCCCGCTGTAGCCCCGCCAATAAAGACAGCTCTTATGTATAAGATCACCGCAGGCGCAAGAAGCATTTGGGTATGGGTTGGGTGGCTCGTATACGAAGGCCGGCAGTGGAGGCAAGTAAAAGCCACGTGCCAACTGCTGCGATTCTTGCTCCAGCTCCTGTTCAAACTGTGAGAGGCCAGTGTGGCTATTGTGACTATCGCTCTGGCTCTGGCTTTGGCTCTGGCTCTGGCTTTGGCTCTGGCTCTGGCCCGACATCGAAGTAGTTCCTATGCTGATCGTGGATAGGGAGTCGGTATCCGTATCATTCGCCTGCCGAAGCTGCTCGCGTTCCAGCACATGCTGATACATGGATTCACACCTCTCCTTGCGGTCTCGGTCTCTGTTCTCCTGGCGGTCACTACGATGAGTTCTCCCAGTGCGCTGCAGGCTGATCTCGCTGTGTACCGCACTGCTTGAGTCCCTGCCATACTGAGAATTCTTATAAATTATACAATCCGTTTCACTGTAGTCGCAGCTAAATTCACTTGAGTCGAATATTGGCCATGGCCCGGATGATGGCAAATAACAGCCACGTCCCATGTCTGGTGAGAATTGCACAGTCGTGATGCACAGGCAATTCTTGGACGTCCTCTTGAACGGCGTCGGACGAGGCGTATTCTGCAGATGGCATTGGATGTAGTCACATCTTAAGTTGAAGGTAGTTGCAGCAGTTTGAGCTCGACGCGAATTGGAATCAGTGGGCTTATCCATCAGATAGTTTGAATGGTGCATCGTCAGGTCGCTATATATATATATAAAATAGGATCGCTATTCGTTTATTTTAAATATATTTGAAAATATTTTTCAGGTTTTCTAGCGAGAATTTACGTTCCGACTCGGACGCCGAGCACGGGTGGAATGAAAATGAAATATATATGGAGTTGGCTCACCTGTTTTATATTTGATAATCAAGTGAAGCCTACTGTGATTTTACTATTTTTGGAACAAATGTTTGAAAAAGATTACGCAAAAATATTTTGTCAACGAAAGTGTATTAAATTATTATTGTAATACTTCAAAAATAGAGAATAAGTACGGAAAAGAAAACATTTGGAAATAGTTGCTGTCTCCAAGATGCATCAAAGCAATTAAAAATATAATGAATCATAATAAGCACAAGCACTTAGGCATTTATAATCAGACTGAACAAGCGAGTTCGCTGTCGGGGGTTCAGATCTCAATCTTGTCCTTAATGGCGATTACAAGATTTGCAATTGCTTCAGATTTAAATGCAGATCTAATATATCAAAACTGCCTGGGGATTGTATTATGGATCAGTTTAGACAAAGTTATGTGAGTTTTACATCAATTGGCATTTCTATGAACTTTTCCGTAGAAAAATCGAAATTGCTTCACACATTATATACAAATTTGCTTTCGTGTATTTATTATACTCTTTTCGAAGAAAATAGTATATTAAGTTTGTGCTGAAGTTTGTAACGCATAGAAGGAAGCGTCGGAGACCCCAAAAGTTACTACCAGTATGCTTAGAATGACAATACAAATTGATCTAGCCATGTCCGTCCGTCTGTCTGTCTGTCTGTCTGTCTGTCTGTATGTATGCAAACTAGTCCCTCAGTTTTTGAGCTATCGCGATAAAACTTTGCACAGACACTAATTATTCCAGGGGACAGCACATTGGTCGGAGCCGGCCGGATCGGACCACTATATCTTATAGCTGCCATATAACTCGAAGTCGGTTTTGGCCATATATCCCATGTTTTTGAATCTATCGCGATGAAACTTTGCACTGATACTTATTATTCAAAGAGACATCACATTAGTTGGAGCCGGCCGGATCGGATCACTATATCTTATAGCTGCCATACAACTCGAAGTCGGTTTTGGCCATATATCCCATGTTTTTTAATCTATCGCTATGAAACTTTGCACAGATACTTATTATTCAAAGAGACATCACATTGGTTGGAGCCGGCCGGATCGGATCACTATATCTTATAGCTGCTATACAACTGGCAATGAATTAAATATTCTTAGAACAAAACAAAAAAATGTTACGCGACAAAACGATTTTGTGCAGCATATGAAATTTCAGTGGTGCAGTTGGCAGAGTTAAAATTGCCTATTGGTTCGAAAAGAGTATAAAATCTTCGGCACGCCGAAGATAATCCTTCCCCACTTGTTATTATTTATTATTGTGTCAGCCTTATCAAAAGACTTGAACACCTCGTTCACAGGATCAGGTATGTTCGTCATATTGTGCAGAACGCTAATGCTGATGGAGTGAGGGCAATACCATGTGGCCCTGGACAATCAAGCTCATCTCACTGATGGAGCAGCTAACATCACTGCTGCCAGTTATCGCTGGGCTTGCCCTGACGGTCAGGCTCAGGGCCTGATGAGGGGGCTCAGTGCGGAAAGTAAATAAAACAAGTAAGAGTGCTCTAGTCGGGAGTGCCCGACTACGAGATACCCTGAACCCAGTCCTTACAATCATTCGTACTGCTCTAAACACACACATGCTGCAGTACAAGCAGTGCAAGCGGTTTAAGCAGTTAGCTTGCTTTTTCGCTGAGCCCCACACAATGGAAAGTTAAATCTTAAATAACTTCTGTGTTTATTGTCCGATCTTATTGATTTTTGGGGCAAGTAATTGTCGATAATATGTGTGACCAAACCAAATTGCAAGGTCGTACCTTTAAAAATGCGTTTTTTTAACTTTTGGGGGGTTTGGGGGTGGTATCCAAAAAGTGAAATATTTGTTACATGTGTATGCTATTCGAGATTATACATGCCAAATTTGGGCTCTCTAGCTTTTATAACTTTGAAGTTATGTCCCAAAAACGCTAGTCTAAAATCAAAATTTATCGATAACTTTTGAATGCGATGAGTTATCGATCAAATGAAATAAACTTGATCTGTCCCGGGATTAGGAGAACTTATGTTCCAAATATGAAGTCTCTAGCTCTTGTAGTCTCTGATATCTGTGTGTTCATACAGACAGACAGACGGACAGACGGACAGACAGACGGACATGGCTAGATCGACTCGGCTGTTGATACTGATCAATAATATATATACTTTATATGGTCGGAGATGCTTCCTTATGCCTGTTACATACATTTGCACAAAACCATAATACCCTTTTTACCCATTTTTAATGGGTTCAGGGTATAAAAACAAATGCTTGAAAAAAATATGTTAAACTTCAACTACTGCAAAATGTTCGAGTTGTTATTTATATAGTACCTCAGGAAATTGTAAAAAAAAAACTATAAACAAAAATTCACATTTTAAATGCCACAGCACAACAAAATTGTTTACTTCAAATCATGAAATTCCAGTAAAAAATTGTAATTAAAAATAATTTAAATATTATTGGAAAAGAATTGCAGGTAAATAAAAATCTGCAGAGCAACACTTAGCTTTGCTAAATTAACTCAGTTTTAGGCAGGCAAGTCTTTAGTTATGCGCTTTAACGAATTGTGAATTGTATGTGGCAAATTGGACCTATAGATTAACACAAGACCAAAATCATATTATCGATATGTTATGTGGCCCAGGAAATGCAATATGCTCGAAATTAATAATCTAAGCGGTTTTTGGAAAAAAAGGTTTCATAGAAAGTAAATAAAAAAAGCTTGAAAAAAAATGTTGAACTTCATTCCATAACATTTTATTGTTTTCTTCATTTCACAATTATTTTCTTGTTTGCACGAAATTTCGAGAGAAATGAGCATTTCGGAGGAATCCTTTTCGGGGGATTCCCTATCGCAGATGAGCAGCAGTCGCATCAATGAGGCCACACTAACGGAAACCAACCTGTGTGCGCCGGCCTTGATCATTTACACATCCGATGACAACTTGCCCAGCTGCAGCGTCGTCTGCTGCAAGGAGAGCGCCGAGAACGACGACTTCAGCGACTGCGACATGGCCAAGGCCAATGCGTGCTCCAAGCGCAAGAAGCGCCGCTCCTGTCCCAAGCCCCGGCGCCGCTCCTGTCCCAAGCCCCGGCGCCGCTGCCGTCCCAAGCCGGTCTGCAATCGCCGTCCCAGGTGCAAGCCCAAGCCCAAGTGCCGGCCAAAGAAGAAGGCTTGCATGAAGCGCAAGCCACGCTGCAAGCCACGCTGCAAGCCACGCTGCTGGAGGCAGCGTCCCGAGCAGGACGACCCAGATGGGTGGATGGGCACCCGAGTCCCGATTCCCGAGTCCTGTCTCCTGTGCACGTCAGTGTTCGCTGAGCGAACAACAACCAAAAAAAAATAACGAAATTCATGGTGGAAATTTTGTGGTGTGTTATGCGAAAATTAAAAAAAAACAAAAAAAAAAACTTAATACACTCTTTGAGTTCCGATGGCGGATCATACGGCCGAGATGTGCCCATCCCGCTGTAGCCCCGCCAATAAAGACAGCTCTTATGTATAAGATCACCGCAGGCGCAAGAAGCATTTGGGTATGGGTTGGGTGGCTCGTATACGAAGGCCGGCAGTGGAGGCAAGTAAAAGCCACGTGCCAACTGCTGCGATTCTTGCTCCAGCTCCTGTTCAAACTGTGAGAGGCCAGTGTGGCTATTGTGACTATCGCTCTGGCTCTGGCTTTGGCTCTGGCTCTGGCTTTGGCTCTGGCTCTGGCCCGACATCGAAGTAGTTCCTATGCTGATCGTGGATAGGGAGTCGGTATCCGTATCATTCGCCTGCCGAAGCTGCTCGCGTTCCAGCACATGCTGATACATGGATTCACACCTCTCCTTGCGGTCTCGGTCTCTGTTCTCCTGGCGGTCACTACGATGAGTTCTCCCAGTGCGCTGCAGGCTGATCTCGCTGTGTACCGCACTGCTTGAGTCCCTGCCATACTGAGAATTCTTATAAATTATACAATCCGTTTCACTGTAGTCGCAGCTAAATTCACTTGAGTCGAATATTGGCCATGGCCCGGATGATGGCAAATAACAGCCACGTCCCATGTCTGGTGAGAATTGCACAGTCGTGATGCACAGGCAATTCTTGGACGTCCTCTTGAACGGCGTCGGACGAGGCGTATTCTGCAGATGGCATTGGATGTAGTCACATCTTAAGTTGAAGGTAGTTGCAGCAGTTTGAGCTCGACGCGAATTGGAATCAGTGGGCTTATCCATCAGATAGTTTGAATGGTGCATCGTCAGGTCGCTTATATATATATAAAATAGGATCGCTATTCGTTGATTTTAAATATATTTGAAAATATTTTTCAGGTTTTCTAGCGAGAATTTACGTTCCGACTCGGACGCCGAGCACGGGTGGAATGAAAATGAAATATATATGGAGTTGGCTCACCTGTTTTATATTTGATAATCAAGTGAAGCCTACTGTGATTTTACTATTTTTGGAACAAATGTTTGAAAAAGATTACGCAAAAATATTTTGTCAACGAAAGTGTATTAAATTATTATTGTAATACTTCAAAAATAGAGAATAAGTACGGAAAAGAAAACATTTGGAAATAGTTGCTGTCTCCAAGATGCATCAAAGCAATTAAAAATATAATGAATCATAATAAGCACAAACACTTAGGCATTTATAATCAGACTGAACAAGCGAGTTCGCTGTCGGGGGTTCAGATCTCAATCTTGTCCTTAATGGCGATTACAAGATTTGCAATTGCTTCAGATTTAAATGCAGATCTAATATATCAAAACTGCCTGGGGATTGTATTATGGATCAGTTTAGACAAAGTTATGTGAGTTTTACATCAATTGGCATTTCTATGAACTTTTCCGTAGAAAAATCGAAATTGCTTCACACATTATATACAAATTTGCTTTCGTGTATTTATTATACTCTTTTCGAAGAAAATAGTATATTAAGTTTGTGCTGAAGTTTGTAACGCATAGAAGGAAGCGTCGGAGACCCCCAAAAGTTACTACCAGTATGCTTAGAATGACAATACAAATTGATCTAGCCATGTCCGTCCGTCTGTCTGTCTGTCTGTCTGTCTGTCTGTCTGTCTGTATGTATGCAAACTAGTCCCTCAGTTTTTGAGCTATCGCGATAAAACTTTGCACAGACACTAATTATTCCAGGGGACAGCACATTGGTCGGAGCCGGCCGGATCGGACCACTATATCTTATAGCTGCCATATAACTCGAAGTCGGTTTTGGCCATATATCCCATGTTTTTGAATCTATCGCGATGAAACTTTGCACTGATACTTATTATTCAAAGAGACATCACATTAGTTGGAGCCGGCCGGATCGGATCACTATATCTTATAGCTGCCATACAACTCGAAGTCGGTTTTGGCCATATATCCCATGTTTTTTAATCTATCGCTATGAAACTTTGCACAGATACTTATTATTCAAAGAGACATCACATTGGTTGGAGCCGGCCGGATCGGATCACTATATCTTATAGCTGCTATACAACTGGCAATGAATTAAATATTCTTAGAACAAAACAAAAAAAATGTTACGCGACAAAACGATTTTGTGCAGCATATGAAATTTCAGTGGTGCAGTTGGCAGAGTTAAAATTGCCTATTGGTTCGAAAAGAGTATAAAATCTTCGGCACGCCGAAGATAATCCTTCCCCACTTGTTATTATTTATTATTGTGTCAGCCTTATCAAAAGACTTGAACACCTCGTTCACAGGATCAGGTATGTTCGTCATATTGTGCAGAACGCTAATGCTGATCGAGATGAGCGCCATCAGCGCGACAGATGGAGTGAGGGCAATACCATGTGGCCCTGGACAATCAAGCTCATCTCACTGATGGAGCAGCTAACATCACTGCTGCCAGTTATCGCTGGGCTTGCCCTGACGGTCAGGCTCAGGGCCTGATGAGGGGGCTCAGTGCGCTCCTTTCGCTCCTTTCGCTCGTGGCGCTTCTTCAGACGACGCTCCGATAGGGAGTCAGATGGTTGCTCGCTGTGCTCCACACTGGACTCCCTCTCACTAATGACATTATCCACGCCGGCGACAAAGTCAACTGGGCTTGAGGATTTCGCATATATGATCGCTGGCAATGGATTCAGGTTATATTCTATTCAGGTGGCATCTTCTTTGCATGCATCATGGTTATAGAGGCGCCCTGCCGAGTGAGGTGTACTTTGGATCTAGTCACAGTTGAAGTAGATGTTAGTAACATCCGTTCGGGAGTGCTCATCCATCTGATACTTTTAATAGTCGATATCTAAATAAAATAGGATCGGTATTGTTTCATTATATTTATTTTGTTATTATAATTGAGATATAATTTAAAACTGTCTTGGTCATTTCAAGCGAAAAGCTGTAGACACGAGTGGAATGAACATAAAATCTATATAGAGCGTCTTCATAAGTTTTATATATGACAATAAAGTGAAACCTACAAAGATTGTTTTACTTTTACAATAAATGAAGTTTTAAATCCATCAAATGAATATTGTAATACTTGAAAATTAAAGATGAAACATGTGTGATTCTGTGAAAATCAAATTCTTAGCTTTGTTCCCATGATCTATGCATTTTGTTCACCTTCTCATATTTCAATTAAATGTGTAGTCTACTCTCGAACAGTAGAGTGTATCAAAAGAAATGAGCTTACTCGCATGCTCGCTGATAAGAAAATGTGCACACGCTAACAAATTAAGTTTTTACATTTTGTACATTAAGTATACGTATAGGTGTACTAGACGTATATGAATGGCAAATCGCATTAGGCATAGCGAGTGTGATATCTTTATCGTTTGGCAGTCACAACGCGAACAGGCGAGCTCAACTCAACTCAACTCAACTCAAACCCAATTCAGGCAAAACCACAGCGAATAACCAAATCTGGTAGCACTTCAACAAGCTTAAGCCGCTTAAGTAATAATTTGCGTGCACATCAAACAACGCCCAAACCAACTTTGCTGCCCCTCTCCGAACTCCGCTGACAGTCGTTAGATACACTCGCTTGGCTACAGATGCAGCTACTCCCTCCCTCTCCCTCTCTCTCTCTCTCTCTCTGTCTCTCTTTTACACACACACACAGACAGATACACTTGCAGCTGGCCGGAAAATGTGCGGCAGTGTTGTAATAATCAGGACAGGTAAAAGTTAGGTGGTGCAGCCAAGTGGTTGCTGGATGGTTGGCTGGTTGGGTGGTTGGGTTGGCCATCACGTTAACTTCTCTGCACGTTTCGTTTTGTCGCCAGCGAAGCGTCTAGATAGGGAGCACATGTAATTGGGTTTTCACTTGATTCAACATGCGCCAAAATGTCAAAGTATGCCGCAACTCTGCTCGACCATTTCGAGCAACTGGGATGGAATGGCAACGTTGCTCGGGCGGTATTCCTTTTCGTTTTCCGTTTCGTTTTCTTCTTGATTGCGATCACGATTGCGATTGCGATTGCGATTGCGATAAGGATTGTCATTGCGATTGCGATTGCGAGTGCGAGTGCGAGTGCGAGTGCGACTGCGCTTTCCGTGACCAGCGGAATTGGGGAGCCTTTCGTTGCAAAGTATCTGAATCTCAGTGAAAGGGTAGAAGTAGAAAGAGTAGTAGTATAAAGATTAGTAGTAGAAAAAATAGTAGTAGAAAGAGTAGTAGAAGAAAGAGTGGTTGAAGCTTAACTACTCAAATTTGTGATCATTATAACCGACTCCAGAACTAAGTTAGCTTGGGGAAAACTACGAAAGTGTTCAATATTTACAATATTTTCTTTATTTCAAGAGACAAAATTATGAAAGCCAAAGTCGTTTTAAAAACAGTCGACATAGAAAATGGTGAATGGAATATTAAATATAGAATTAATTAATTATGGAAATTAAAAATTTGTCTTTAAAATATTAAGATAACTAGAGTTATATAAACAAATTTAAACATTTGTTGGTAGGTTTGGAAAAACCCAATCCCAGCAGCTAAATTAGAAATTATTAAAAGATCGCGACTACATGGATAAGCTGTACTACGAACTAATCTGATGTTCCTTTTTCGTCGTATATATTATTTCCAGCAACTATTTATATCCGATTTCAATGCTGACTATTCAAATATCTGGTTGGCTAGTCGGTTCAGGTAATGCTATTCACACATAAATTGGCATTTTGGCTATTTGTTGGTAATTGTTGGTAAATGTTTTCCTATTCATATTCCCTTTATTAACATAACACCTATTGAGCGCATAGATTATAGATTGCTGACAGTCTATGGACTAACTAATGCATTACTCTTTAAATTCACAAATCTTCCGATTTCATTCGAATGATATGCAAACCTATGCACTATGCGCTGATTCTCATTAAATGGTATAGACAATTTGCAGGTGAAACGAAAAATTTAGAACGAAAAACAAGATTGCGAACATTTCATTCTGCAATGGAAAATTTTAAAATAATTATTACAATTTTAAATGCTTCCAGTTAAAAAAGAAAAAATAAATCAAAAAACCCAAAACTTATTTTTTGATCTGCTTTTCAAATGTATTATTTACTAACTAGTCTTAAATGTATGAAATGGCTTGATTCACAAAGTTTCTCAATTTCAGAATAGAATTTTGTCACTTTGTTCATTATTGGATCAAGATTATATTCTCGATTGAAGGTTGTTCTTTGATTGGAAGTTGAATCTCTATAGAAAGCATATTTTCGTCTAGCTCTTTGCAGTTTTATCTTTCATTTCAGCTTCCAGCTGTTAGTACTCGATACTTTGAGTCTGAGGACTAAGTTGAATATATTTAACATGTTCTTTTGATATTTTTGGCCAATGTACAATCTGTTGGTTAAGTGTCTTTGGCATTTTTTAGCTGCAGCTTCTCGTTGCTGCTGGCGCTCGTTATTTTTGCGTTATCTATTGATAACGAATTTGGAGGGTTTTGTAGAGTGACGAGAAGCCAAGTAGTTGTAGTAGTATGACATCATTATGCAGCTAGACAGGACAGGAGAGGAGCGTAGAGGGCCGGAGAGGACAGGACAAGAAAACGGATGCTTGCTTGGCAAATATTCGATTTTTATGCTTTTGCTGTCACAGACAGAGATTGATGACGACCGATGCTATTAAAATCGCATGTGCACTGTCCAATTGGAAGCGTTGTGAGCAGCGCACTTCTAATGTCCACTTCAAATGCTGAACAAAAGAATCCTGTGGCTTCACAATTTATATATTTATGCAGCGAGAGCAGAACGTAAACGTAAACGTAAACGTAAAACTTGAGCCACATAATAAATAAAATCAATCTGACAACGACGAGAGGCAAATCACGAACAGACACTGAACCGAAACCCGAAAAACGCCAAGGCACTTGGCTTACTCTCTGCCCTCTCTAGTGTGGAATGTCGTGATGGATAATATGGTCGGCATAAGGATGTCCAAGACGCACTCTCAAACTCAGACGCTTTGCGCACTCGCTTATGCATATACAAGTTAATTGCTGAATGCCGCAAAGCAAAAACCAATATTGCAAAAATGCAGCGCAAGTGCATTAGAGCTGATGCATGAAAAACTGCAAAGAGTGCAACAAATTCGAAAAGCAGATCCATTACGGGATATGTTGTCACTTGGAGTTTACTGGGCGATGCTTGTTTTTTTATTACGCATCCATGTGTCCATAATTTAAAGTGGGGCGGGGGCAGTTTGCTCTATTGATTTATTTACTTACGAGTATACATCTATATACAATATGCAATATTTTTTGCGCAATATTGTTGCGCACAAAAAAAGCATTAAAACAAAAAATAACAAAACAAAAGCACAACATCATTGACCCAAATGCAACTTTACACTGGGCCAACGAAACAGAAGGAAAAAAAACAACAGCGATGAAAATGTTGTATGGAATTCGCAGTGTTTGACATTTTGCACAAAATGATTGGTTTTATTTGGATGCGCACACGCAGCAGGTGGGGATTGCAGATTGCAGATGGGGGATGGGGGAAGGGTGGACTTGGGGGGACTTGGGGGGATGGCAAGTCGTAACCAGATATTGATGAACCAAAGCAGTTTTATCGCCAACCAGCCGGAAATTAATCACAGTTTCAAACGTGCAGCAAACCGTGCAATTCGTATTCGAAGAAACATCCAATTCCAATTGGGATTTCTGAATACCGTCATGTGCATTGCGTGAATGACGGAAGAAAGAGTGAAGAGTGAAGAGTGAAGAGTGAGCAGGAGTGAGAAGAAAGAAAAGGAAAGTGCCACAAAACGACAAAATGCACGCTGTTCAATTGAAAAGCGTTTCGCAAATGGAAATGCCAGACTGCCATTAGATATGGCACTTGAAACAGCTCGTTCAGCTGAATTTCCCCAAGCTAGAATGCAATCTCATAATGTTGGATATCTTATAAATACAATTTCTGTACTTGAACAAGTGCGACAACTTTTGCCATTCGAAAAAAACTCAAAACGAAATGCATTTGAATTGATTTCATTCGACGCCTTCAGTAATATCTACTTGTATTGAAACGTTACCAATAGATTTTCCTAGAAGCTACAACGAATTGTGCTGACAAAAAATGTCAAAGTTTATTACATATGAGTATAACACAGTGTGACAACAATAAATAAAACAATAAAACAAGTGGGAAATGATTATCTTCGGCGTGCCGAAGATTCTATACTCTTTTCGAACTTTTCATATGCTGTAATTAATCGTTTTATCGCGTAACATTTATTTGATTTTGTTCTAAGAAATGGATTTTTCTTTTGTCCTAGTCGGGCTTTCCCGACTAGAGCACTCTTACTTGCTTTAATTATTTCTAAGTTCAATTACTGCTAAGCCCAATTCAGTGTATGAAAGTGCACAAGCAAATAATGCAAATATCCGTATTGTCAGCGATATTACTTTTGTATCCCCTTGTGATCCTCCCTCAAGAGAAAACATATTTGTATGTTAATACACAATACAATATCGTATTTGCTCCTTTGGCTCTTATCAAATGAATGTAGCACTGCAGCTTCAACCGGAAATACCAATGTGAATGAAACAATGAATTTTCAAAGTTTTTGCAAATGTGGAAAACATAAATATGTACTACATATCCTTTTGTTAAGCCGTAGCTTACCTACGCCTTTGTTATGGGAACAAGGTATTTATTCAATGATTCTTTGAAAACATAGCATATTCTCGTTTAATATCGAGAGCAACTACAACGAATATTGCAGTCAACAAGTTTTGCTAGCCGACCGCATGTAAAAGTAATCAATGGTCAGTCAATTCTGGCTGGCTGCAGCTTTTGGCCATGTCTGCTTTCGATGTACTAGATAACTAGACAAAACCAGAACGAGCAATCGCTGGCAGTACTCAGTCGTCAAGGTAAATACTTACTGTACATTGCACACTCGTTGGGCTCGTTTGGCTTAGTGTTGCGCTATCCGTTCCAAGCGATGCATTCAGGCGTGTCCTTGAAGCGACCGCGGCGACAGCAGCAGCAGCAGCAGCAGCCTGTATTGGCGGCCAATGCCATTACCGGGGGCCCACCAACCCACCAACCCAGCAACCCACCAACCCAGCAGCATAGCAACATAGCAGCCCGACAAGCCCGCAAGTCGTTTTTAGCCGCGGCAACAGAGCTGATGCGCTTAGCACAGCCACAGTATCTAGTAGTTGCCAGGGGTGCCTGAATCTAAAAATTGGACAGGGGGCTGTTGAGGGTGGAGGGGGCAAAGTCAAACAGTTTGCAGTTGAAATAACTTAACCACCCATCAATTCGCTTAATGATCACGGCTGGGTGGGGTGCGCTCGCGGGTTTTAGTGGGTTTAGCTGCCAACCGCAGCTGCTGTCCAAAACGGAAACAAGCGCAGCACGTCTGTGTGCGTGTGTCTGTGTGTGTGTGTGTGTGCATGAGAGAGTCGCAGGTGCATGCGACATATACAGTTGCATGAATGCAACTGTTGCACAGTGGCTCTGCTCAAATATTATTACAAATGGCAATAGATACGCGCACCACAGATACAACAGTGAAAAATGGCAAATGGTTTGCGTTCGCAATACGTTTGCGGATTTGGAATTTGCAATACGGCGCGTATACGCAACACAACCAAACAGAACAGCAGCAGTAGCAGTAGCAGTAGCAGTAGCAGCAACAATGTGCAAATCTCGTTAGTGAAATCATACACATAAAAATATGACTGCTGTATGTAGTATACAGAGTAAAAGCCAGACATAAATAGTATGTTGTACACAATTTATGCGAATGCGAATGCGAATGCGAATACGAATGCGAATGCGAATACGAATGTGACTCTGACTGTGACTGTGACTGCAACCGGCACCGGCACCGGCACCGGAAGTGCACTTATGCCGCACTTCTATTTCCGCTGCCTGCAGTTTGCTGCTTGTAGTGGTTGTTTTGCCATTGCCATTGCCATTGCTGTTGTGGCAGCCACAATGCACAGATTTAGATTGATAGCCAGCCCATGCTCTCTAATTGCTAAAACTTTTCCATTCGAACATAAAACAAAAAAAATAAATAAAGCAAATACTCGAACAGCAGAAAGTCACTGCTGGCGCTAGCGAGATTTTCCAGATTGCAACTGTGAAATATATGTATCGCACTAGAAACTATTAGCACACTTGTAGTAGGCAAAGGCATGTATGCCTATAATTTAAATAGTTATATCGCACTGTTGCATCTCGCACTCTGATAAGTATTGCTAATTATCAGATGAATGCACAAATGTGCGTTTAACACTAACAGAAGAAGCAGCAGACTGATTATGTATATTGTGTGCCCTATAATTAAGATGGAATATATAAGTTAGTGTTGCATGTGGTCATATTAATTTTTATCATCAATTCATATATGCATGTGGACAAAATTTTAAATAGTTGCAAACTTTACTAAGATATGTTGCAGCAATGCTTTCCATATCGACATTTAGAATGAAACCTAATACAAGAGATATTTTTGAAATTTTAATAAATACATAACCATCAAGGATATTCCCATTAACATTGAATTGCTCAAGTTTTGAAGGTATGCAAAATCAGTGGCAATGGCATTAAGTCTGATCAAATTGATCTAGATTGATCTAGCCATGTCCGTCTGTCTGTCTGTATGTATGCAAACTAGTCCCTCAGTTTTTGAGCTATCGTGATAAAACTTTGCACAGAGACTTATTATTCAAAGGGACAGCACATTGGTCGGAACCGGCCAGATCAGACCACTATATCTTATAGCTGCCATACAACTGGAAGTCGGTTTTGCCCATAAATCCCATGTTTTCAAAGCTATCGTGATAGAACTTTGCACTGCATCCAGCTGTGGGGAACGGCTTCCACTTCCAATATAAAAATTATTCAAAGCTTCCAAAGCAAGACCCTTAGGATAGCGGCTCAAGCTCACTTTTTAACTACCAACAAAGAGCTACACAGGGAGCTCAAGATTCCTTCCAAATGAAATGATGAAATAAAGCGATTCAGCCAAAAATATATGGAAAAGTTATCAGACCACACGAATAACCAGGCCATAAATCTGCTGGACAACACCCAAACAACAAGACGTCTTAAGCGATTGTCTTTATAGACAGATTTTAAATAAAACAAGTGGGGAAGGATTATCTTCGGCGTGCCGAAGATCTTATACTCTTTCGAACCTATAGGAAATTTTCACTCTGGAAACTGCACCACTGAAATTTCATAAGCTGTACAAAATCGTTTTGTCGCGTAACATTTTTTTATACCCTGAACCCATTAAAAATGGGTAAAAAGGGTATTATGGTTTTGTGAAAAAGTATGTAACAGGCATAAGGAAGCATCTCCGACCATATAAAGTATATATATTCATGATCAGTATCAACAGTCGAGTCGATTTAGCCATGTCCGTCTGTCTGTCTGTCCGTCCGTCCGTCCGTCCGTCCGTCTGTCTGTATGAACACGCGGATATCAGAGACTACAAGAGCTAGAGACTTCATATTTGGAACATAAGTTCTCGTAATCCCGGGACAGATCAAGTTTATTTCATTTTATCGATAACTCGTCCCGTTTAAATGTTATCGATAAATTTCGATTTCAGACTAGCGTTTTTGGGCCTTAACTTAAAAGTTATAACAGCTAGAGGCCCCAAATTTGGCATGTATAATCTCGAATAGCATACACATGTAACAAATATTTCACGTTTTGGATACCAACCCCCAATCTCCCCAAAAGTGCAAAAAACTCATTTTTGAAGGTACGACCTTGCAATTTGGTTTGGTCACACATTTTATAGCCAATGTTATGTCCTAAAAATTGTAGAAAGATCGGACTATAAACACAGAAGTTATTTAAGAATTTACTTTCCATTGTGTGGGGCTCAGTGAAAAAGCAAGCTAACTGCTTAAGCCGCTTGCACTGCTTGCAGTATAAGTGTGTCTGTATGTATGCACACTATTAGGCAAGTATGAATGGATGTCAGAACTGGGTTCAGGGTATCTCCTAGTCGGGCACTCCCGACTAGAGCACTCTTACTTGTTTTTTTTTGTTCTATGAATATTTAATATATTGCCAGTTGTATGGCAGCTATAAGATATAGTGATCCGATCCGGCCGGCTCCAACCAATGTGATGTCTCTTTGAATAATAAGTATCAGTGCAAAGTTTCATCGCGATAGATTCAAAAACATGGGATATATGGCCAAAACCGACTTCGAGTTATATGGCAGCTATAAGATATAGTGGTCCGATCCGGCCGGCTCCGACCAATGTGCTGTCCCCTGGAATATTAAGTGTCTGTGCTCAAAAACTGAGGGACTAGTTTGCATACATACAGACAGGCAGACAGACAGACAGACAGACAGACGGACATGGCTAGATCAATTTGTATTGTCATTCTAAGCATACTGGCAGTAACTTTATGGGTCTCAGACGCTTCCTTCTATGCGTTACACACTGCAGCACAGACTTAATATACTATTTTCTTCGAAGAGAGTATAAATATTGAAAATATTTTGCAAAATAATATGCTCATATACATCATGTGAAACAGAAGCCATATGTAAAACAAGATTAAGTTGCCACAAAAGGTAACAAAAAGCTCGTAACATAAAATATATAATAAATAGCCAAGAGCGTTCAATCCAAAAAGTCACCTTGTTCAAAAACAGTAAGCGCCTAACGCCTAGACTTGCCAGCCTGAAACTGAGTTAATTTAAGGGAGCTAAGATTTTTTTCTACTTTCAATTTTTTTTACCTAAAATGTATTTTACATTAAATTTTTTTCCAATAATATTAAAATTATTTTTATATAAAATTACTTGAGTGTCTTGATTTTAATAAATCGAATTTTTCCTGTGGCATTTAAAATATGATTTTTTTTCTAGTTTTTTTTAAACTTTTTCCTGAGGTATATAAATAACAACTCGAACATTTTGCAGTAGTTGAAGTTCAACATTTTTTTTTTTATTTACTTTACATGATAAAATTTTTTTTTCTAAAAACCGCTTAAATTATAATTTCAAGCATATTGTTTGTTTTGGGCCATATAACATATCGATAATATGATTTTGGCCTTGTGTTAATCTATAGGTCCAATTTGCCACATACAATTCACAATTGGTTTAAGCGCACAACTATAGACTTGCCAGTCTGAAACTGAGTAAATTTAGCAGAGTTAAGTTTTGCTCTGCTCACTTTTTTTTATTTTTATTTTTCCAAAACATTTTTTTAAGCGCACAACTATAGACTTGCCAGTCTGAAACTGAGTAAATTTAGCAGAGTTAAGTTTAGCTCTGCTCACTTTTTGGTTATATTTCGAAGATTTGAGTGATTGAAGTTAATTGAACTAATAATTTTTTTTTCAAAGATTTTTATTTTCAACCTGTATATCAGATCTTTGCAACGCATATAAATTGATTAGTATTTGATTAATTAGTCCATGTAGACTACCTACAATGTGTAGCTGCAGTACTAAATGGTTTTTTCTTTTTTTAAGATGTGTGGCTTATTATATGGACATGTCATGTATTCGTCAAATGTTTTCGAATATATTACCGCAGAAACAAAATGCGCAGCAATTAATTCTCAAATTGCAATTGTTTTCGATTTTTATTTTCATTAAATACGATTGTTTAAATTTCCACATTCGTATCATCATCCTTTTTATGTGAGGACTCTAGATATCTACATAGCTGCCAGTAGAGTCTGCAAAAAATCATTACAGTCTTCAATGTCTATCTGCACTGCAAGAACTATATTTTTATTTTCAAAATGAATTGAGTTGATTAATATAGTAAAATAGTAAAAAATGGTATATAAATATCAACTCAAACATTTTTCAATAGATGAAGTTCAACATTTTTTTCAAGCTTTTTTTTATTTACTATCTATGAAACCTTTTTTTCCAAAAACCGCTTAGAATATTAATTTCGAGCATATTAAATTTTCTAAGTCTTGTGTTAATCTATAGGACCAATGTGCCACATAAAATTCACAAACGTTTTAAGCGCACAACTATAGACTTGCCAGTCTGAAACTGAGTAAATGTAGCAGAGTTAAGTTTAGCTCTGCTCACTTTTTGGTTATATTTCGAAGATTTGAGTGATTGAAGTTAATTGAACTAATAATTTTTTTTTCAAAGATTTTTATTTTCAACCTGTATATCAGATCTTTGCAACGCATATAAATTGATTAGTATTTGATTAATTAGTCCATGTAGACTACCTACAATGTGTAGCTGCAGTACTAAATGGTTTTTTCTTTTTTTAAGATGTGTGGCTTATTATATGGACATGTCATGTATTCGTCAAATGTTTTCGAATATATTACCGCAGAAACAAAATGCGCAGCAATTAATTCTCAAATTGCAATTGTTTTCGATTTTTATTTTCATTAAATACGATTGTTTAACTTTCCACATTCGTATCATCATCCTTTTTATGTGAGGACTCTAGATATCTACATAGCTGCCAGTAGAGTGTGCAAAAAATCATTACAGTCTTCAATGTCTATCTGCACTGCAAGAACTATATTTTTATTTTCAAAATGAATTGAGTTGATTAATATAGTAAAATAGTAAAAAATGGTATATAAATATCAACTCAAACATTTTTCAATAGATGAAGTTCAACATTTTTTTTCAAGCTTTTTTTTATTTACTATCTATGAAACCTTTTTTCCAAAAACCGCTTAGAATATTAATTTCGAGCATATTAAATTTTCTAAGTCTTGTGTTAATCAATAGGACCCATTTGCCACATAAAATTCACAAACGTTTTAAACGCACAACTATAGACTTGCCAGTCTGAAACTGAGTAAATTTAGCAGAGTTAAGTTTTGCTCTGCTCACTTTTTTTTATTTTTATTTTTCCAAAACATTTTGTTGGTTAGATCTCGAAGAAACGCTCGTTTCTCTCTGAAATTTCGATGCAACACAAGAAAAGAATTGTGAAATGAAGAAAACAATAAAATGTTATATTGTATAGGTATGTGGTATATATACTAACACCGCAGCTCTCCGAGATAGTTGGCAGCTTCCTGGAAGAGAGATCATTTTGCGTTGTTGTAGACGGCAAAAAATCATCTAGAAGACCGATATGCGCTGGAGTACCACAAGGCAATATGCGCTGGAGTACCACAAGGCAGTGTCTTAGGTCCCACTCTCTACTTTATATACACTGCAGACATGCCAACACCCCAGGGTGTAACTGCTGTAGAAGCGAACGACGTGCTCTTAGCCACATACGCTGACGACACGGCCGTGCTAACTCGGAGCCGCCTGATCGGCACTGCGGCAAGTGCGATGCATCATCATCCTTGTTATGTGAGGACTCTAGATATCTACATAGCTGCCAGTAGAGTGTGCAAAAAATCATTACAGTCTTCAATGTCTATCTGCACTGCAAGAACTATATTTTTATTTTCAAAATGAATTGAGTTGATTAATATAGTAAAATAGTAAAAAATAGTATATAAATATCAACTCAAACATTTTTCAATAGATGAAGTTCAACATTTTTTTTCAAGCTTTTTTTTATTTACTATCTATGAAACCTTTTTTTTTCCAAAAACCGCTTAGGCTAATTTCGAGCATGTTACATTTCTTTGGTCTATAGGTCCAATGTTGGCACATAAAATTCACAAACGGCTTAAGTGCGTAACTATAGGTCCAATTTGGCACATAAAATTCACAAACGGCTTAAGTGCATAACTATAGACTTGCCTGCCTAAAACTGAGTTAATTTAGCAGAGCTAAGTGTTGCTCTGCAGATTTTTATTTACCTGCAATCTCTTTCCAATAATTTTTACTGGCAATTTCATGATTTTAAGTAAGCGCACTTTTTGTGATGTGGCATATAAAATGTGGGGGGGGGAGAATTTTCTTTTTTTTTTTATTTTATTTTGAACAATTTCCTGAGGTATATAAATAACAACTCAAACATTTTGCACTAGATAAAGTTCAACATTTTTTTTCAAGCTTTTTTTTATTTACTATCTATGAAACCTTTTTTTTCCAAAAACCGCTTAGATTATTAATTTCGAGCATATTGCATTTTCTGGGCCACATGACATATCGATATCATGATTTTGGTCTTGTGTTAATCAATAGGACCCATTTGCCACATAAAATTCACAAACGTTTTAAACGCACAACTATAGACTTGCCAGTCTGAAACTGAGTAAATTTAGCAGAGTTAAGTTTTGCTCTGCTCACTTTTTATACCCTGAACCCATTAAAAATGGGTAGCAGAGGGTAAGTTTTGGTCTGCTCGGTTTTGTGCATTTGTATGTTTCAGGCATAAGGAAGCATTTCTCCGGCCATATCTCGAAGTATATATGAGTGATTGATCAGTTTATCGAACTAAGCCGGTCGTTCATAGCTCTTGTCCGTCTGTCTGTCCTGTCTGTCCGATCTGTCCGTCTGTCCGATCCGTCCGTCTGTCAACGTCATGTCCGTCTGATCCGTCATGATCCGATCTGTCATGTCCATGTATGACTACACTACAGATGTCAGTAGACTGCAAGTAGCTAGATGGCTTTTTTCTTTTTTGGAAGATGATGTTTCTCCTAAATCCCGGGACATTCGATTCAAGGACTTATCTAAAATTATATCGATAGCTCAGTCCTGTCTCAAACAGTTTTCGTTTAATTTCGATTTTCAGATCCAGCGTTAAATTTTGGATATCAACTTACATTGTTATAAGCAGCTATTGAGGCCCCTAATTTGACATTGTATTTTCATCGAATAGACTATAATTCACATGTAACAAATATTTCTATCTTTTTGGGTTCCTCCCCCCATTCCCCCAATAGTCTGAGGAACTCCATTTTTTGAAGGTACGACTCTATGGGCAATTTGGCTTGGTCATCACATATTTTCGACAATCTGTTTGCCGCAAAAATGCGCAGCAAGATCGGACAATTTGCACAGATTAGTTATTTAAGCTTTTACTTTCCATTGTGTGGGGCTACATGCGATAGATGCCAAGTCCGGCTGGCAAACTGCAAATTTGTACTGCTTGGACTGCAGCATGTGTAACGAGCTTTAGAGTTGTACGACTGATTGTAAGGACTGGGTTCAGGGCATCTCGTAGTCGGGCACTCCCGAACTAGAGCACTCTGTACTTGTTTTATTTGCATGTTTTCGCATATACATCTGTGTTGGCTATTATCTGGACGATGTGCATGTGATTCGTCAAAGTGTTATTCGAACTATATTACCGCTGTTTCAAAGATGCGCAGCATTTCAATCCTGATATATGCAGATCTGTTTTTCAGATCTTTGCATTCGCATATAAATGCGATTGTTTAATCGATTGCCACAGTCCGTGTCAGCACTACCTTTCTATGTGATTAGCTGCTAGATAGCTACATGGCTGCTTTCTGTGTCTGCAAGATGATGTTCTTTTTACATGTGAATTCGATTCAAGGACATCTATTATTCTGCCAGTACAGTCTAAGAACATATTTTTTTATTTTCTTTTAAAATGCAATTGAAGTTTGCATTCAATAATTGTAATATAGTCACTATTGAGTTATTTAATATTTTATTTTCATCTCAAGACTATTTTTCAATAGATGTCAAAAGTTCTATCAATTTGGGTTCCTCATTCCAAGACCGTTTTTCTATAAACATATATACATATCACATATGAAACCTTTTTTTCCAAAAAAACCGCTTAGAATATTAATTTCGAGCATATTAAATTTTCTAAGTCTTGTGTTAATCTATAGGACCAATGTGCCACATAAAATTCACAAACGTTTTAAGCGCACAACTATAGACTTGGCAGTCTGAAACTGAGTAAATTTAGCAGAGTTAAGTTTAGCTCTGCTCACTTTTTGGTTATATTTCGAAGATTTGAGTGATTGAAGTTAATTGAACTAATAATTTTTTTTTTCAAAGATTTTTATTTTCAACCTGTATATCAGATCTTTGCAACGCATATAAATTGATTAGTATTTGATTAATTAGTAGATCTTTGCAACGCATATAAATTGATTAGTATTTGATTAATTAGTCCATGTAGACTACCTACAATGTGTAGCTGCAGTACTAAATGGTTTTTTCCTTTTTTAAGATGTGTGGCTTATTATATGGACATGTCATGTATTCGTCAAATGTTTTCGAATATATTACCGCAGAAACAAAATGCGCAGCAATTAATTCTCAAATTGCAATTGTTTTCGATTTTTATTTTCATTAAATACGATTGTTTAACTTTCCACATTCGTATCATCATCCTTTTTATGTGAGGACTCTAGATATCTACATAGCTGCCAGTAGAGTCTGCAAAAAATCATTACAGTCTTCAATGTCTATCTGCACTGCAAGAACTATATTTTTATTTTCAAAATGAATTGAGTTGATTAATATAGTAAAATAGTAAAAAATGGTATATAAATATCAACTCAAACATTTTTCAATAGATGAAGTTCAACATTTTTTTCCAAGCTTTTTTTTATTTACTATCTATGAAACCTTTTTTCCAAAATCCGCTTAGAATATTAATTTCGAGAAACCGCTTAGAATATTAATTTCGAGCATATTAAATTTTCTAAGTCTTGTGTTAATCAATAGGACCCATTTGCCACATAAAATTCACAAACGTTTTAAACGCACAACTATAGACTTGCCAGTCTGAAACTGAGTAAATTTAGCAGAGTTAAGTTTTGCTCTGCTCACTTTTTTTTATTTTTATTTTTCCAAAACATTTTTTTGGTTATATCTCGAAGATTTGAGTGATTGAAGTTTATTGAAATAATCCTTTTTTTCAAAGATTTTTATTTTCAACCTGTATATCAGATCTGTATATCAGATCTTTGCAACGCATATAAATTGATTCGTATTCGATTGACATTAGTCCATGTAGACTACCTACAATGTGTAGCTGCAGTAGTAAATGGCTTTTTTCTTTTTTTTAAGATGATGTTTTTTTTTAAATGTGAATTCGATTCAAGGACATCTATTTCTCTGCCAGTACAGTCTAAAACATTTTTTTTTATTTTATTTTAAAATTCAATTAAATTTTGCATTCAATAATTGTAATAAGCACTATTGATTTATTTAATATTTTATTTTCATTAAAGACTATAATTAAAATGTCAAAATTTCTATCAATTTGGGTTCCTCATTCCAATACTCTGAGGACTATAAACATATATGGGCATATCACATACTCATCAAATATTTTCGAATCTATTACCGCAAAATGCGCAGCAATTCTCAAATTTGCAAATTATTTTTAACTTTTATTTTCATTAAATGCTCTAAATGCGATAGAGAAAGTCTTCTCAAAATTCAAATTTGTTTTGGCTGACATGGTAACGAGCTTTAAGTTCTACACTTAATAAATATATTAACACAAAAAAAAAAAAATAATAAAAAAAATATGTCTAGTTTTATTTGCATGTTTTTGCATATAATCTGTGTTGCTATTATATGGACATGGCATGTATTCGTCAAATGTTTTCGAATATATTACCGCAGAAACAAAATGCGCAGCAATTAATTCTGAAATTGCAATTGTTTTTGATTTTTATTTTCATTAAATGCGATTGTTTAACTTTCCACATTCGTTTCATCATCCTTTTTATGTGATTACTCTAGATATATAAATAGCTGCTCAGAGTTGCAAAAAATCATACATTTTCAATGTTTTTGCATATAATCTATGATTTTTATTTCAAAATGACTTGAGTATTAATTCAGTAAAATGTTCTAATCGTAATATAAATTCACCTGCAAAATTTTACAATAGATGCAGTCAACTGTTTTGCAAGTTGTTTATTTACTTCTTGAAATTTCAAAAGCTTGAATTTAATTGACATATTTTATTTTCAGTTTGTGTTAACTATAGCAGATGTGCCCATAAAATTAAACGTTTTAGCCACAACTATACAGTTGCTCAGTCTAAACTGGTCTTTAGAGTGTGTATTTAGCTCTGTCATGTTTGTATATTTCGAAGATTTGAGCTGCGCAGAATTGAACTAAAATTCATTTTTTCAGATTTTTATTTTCAATGTATATCATGAACTTTGCAACGATATATATTTTTAGTATTTGATATAATGAGTGCCAGTAGATCTCAATATAGTACAGACTCAATGTTATTCCTGAAGAATATATGGTTATTATATGAATGATCATTATTCGTCAAATGTTCGATATATTCCGCAAAATCAAAATGCGCAGCATTAATTTCAACATTGTTGTTTTCGATCTTTTTTTTTTAAAACGCTTGTTTAACTTTCACATTCTATGATCAACCTTTTTATGTAGGACCAATTCACATACCTGCCAGTTAAGCGCAAAAAATCATTACAGTCTTCAAGTTATTGCACTGCGCACTTATTTTTATTTTCGAAGATGATTGATTGATTAATTATAGTAAAATGTGCAAAATATTTAAATTCAACCAAACAGTTTTCAACGCATGAATTCAACATTTTTTATCAGAGCTTTGTGTACTCAGTACTATGAAACTTTTTTTAAATGTTAGCATATTAATTTGAGCATGTCATGTTTCTCAATGTTTTGGTTATATTATCGGAACAATGTGCAGCATGAATTCGCAAACGTTTTAATTGACACTAATAGATTTTTCTTTCACTGCGTACATAGCCGGTTAGTGAGCTCTGCTCACTGGTAGAGTCGAAATTTAGTCTTAAGTTATTGCACTAATAATTTTTTTTTCAAAGATTTTGATTTTCAACCTGTAATCAGATCTTTGCAACGCATATAAATTGATTAGTATTTGATTAATTAGTCCATGTAGACTACCTACAATGTGTAGCTGCAGTACTAAATGGTTTTTTCTTTTTTAAGATGTGTGGCTTATTATATGGACATGTCATGTATTCGTCAAATGTTTTCGAATATATTACCGCAGAAACAAAATGCGCAGCAATTAATTCTCAAATTGCAATTGTTTTCGATTTTTATTTTCATTAAATACGATTGTTTAACTTTCCACATTCGTATCATCATCCTTTTTATGTGAGATTAGTTCACATAGCGCCGGTAAGTCTGCAACCATATACAGCTTAATTCGATTGCACGCAAGACTATATTGTAGTGCATGAATGGTTGTTTCTGTAAAATGTTGTTTAAATTAACGTCAAGACATCTTTCAATAGAGAAGTCAACATTTTTTTTCAGTTTTATATTTACTATCATGAAACTTTTGTTCAAGAACGTATAGACTATTATTTTCGAATATTAATTTTCTAAGCTTGATTAATCAATAGTACCATTTGCCACATAATAATCACAAACTTTGGTATATCACAACTATCAGATTGTCGTCTGAAACGAGTAATTTCAAGTTAAATTATGTTCTAACTTTTTTTTATTTTTATTTTTCCAAAACATTTTTTTGGTGATATTCGAGCTTTAGTTTAACTTATGAATAATCCTTTTTTTCAAAATTACAACCGTATTCAGATTTATTCAGATTTTGCAAGCATATAAATTGATTAATAATCTGATTGTCAAGTCAATAGATACCGACAATGTGCAGCACAGTAGAAATTGCATTTTTTCTTTTTTTTAAATGCGTTGTTTAAATGTCGAATTCGATTCAACATCTATGTCTTGCCAGTATCTAAAACATTTTTAGTTTAATTTATTTGCAAGAACAATTAAATTTTGCATCAATATTGTAATAAGCACTATTATTTATTAATATTATTTTTCAAAGACTGAATTAACATGTCAACTTTTATCATTTGGTCCTATTCCAATACTCTGAGACTATAACAGCATATATGCGGCTATCCATCTCATCAAAATTTCGAACTTTACCGCAAACATAGACGCAGCAATTGTGAAATTTGCAGATTAGTTTAACTTGTATTTTATTAAATGTCTAAATTGATGAGAAGTATTGCTAATAATTCAAATTTGTTTTGCACCTGTAACGAGCTTTGCTACCTATAAATATATTAGCAGATTAATAGAAGAGAAAAATGTCTAGTTGTATGCATGTTTTTGCTATAAGCTGTGTGGCTATTATATGGACATGGCATGTATTCGTCAAATGTTTTCGAATATATTACCGCAGAAACAAAATGCGCAGCAATTAATTCTGAAATTGCAATTGTTTTGATTTTTATTTTCATTAAATGACGATTGTTTAACTTTCCACATTCGTTATCATCATCCTTTTTATGTGAGGACTCTAGATATCTACATAGCTGCCAGTAGAGTGTGCAAAAAATCATTACAGTCTTCAATGTCTATCTGCACTGCAAGAACTATATTTTTATTTTCAAAATGAATTGAGTTGATTAATATAGTAAAATAGTAAAAAATGGTATATAAATATCAACTCAAACATTTTTCAATAGATGAAGTTCAACATTTTTTTCAAGCTTTTTTTTATTTACTATCTATGAAACCTTTTTTTCCAAAAACCGCTTAGAATATTAATTTCGAGCATATTAAATTTTCTAAGTCTTGTGTTAATCAATAGGACCCATTTGCCACATAAAATTCACAAACGTTTTAAACGCACAACTATAGACTTGCCAGTCTGAAACTGAGTAAATTTAGCAGAGTTAAGTTTTGCTCTGCTCACTTTTTTTTATTTTTATTTTTCCAAAACATTTTTTTTTGGTTCTATCTCGAAGATTTGAGTGATTGAAGTTATTGACTACACCTTTTTTTCCAGATTTTTATTTTCCTGGAAGAAGATCATTTTCGTTGTTGTAACGCAGAAAATATTAGAAGCGATTGCAAGTCTGTAGTACCACAAGTGCAGCTGTCTTAGTCAAAGCTTTTATTTTATACCTGCAGATCAACCGGTGTACTCTTAGAAGCTATAGAGTGTTTAGTCAATCGCTGACGACAGGCCGTGTAACTGACCGTCTGTCGTACTGCAGAAGTGCGATGCTTCTCATACTCTGTTAGCTGAGGACTCTAGATATCTTGTTGCGTAGAGTGTCGCAAGCTCTTCAGTCTTCAAGTCTATCTGTACTGCACGAACACTGGTATTTTCGAAATCGATATTCGATAACTCTTCAAATCTACAAATGCGTATATAAATATAACTCACACATTTTTCAGATAGATAATTCAAATTTTGTCACGCTGTAGTGGATTGACTACTGTGAAACCTCTCCAAAAACGATTAGAACTATTAATTTCGAGCAGATTAAATTTGTAGGCTTGCTGTGACTCAGGACCCACTTGCCACATAATAATTCGCAAACGCTTTATTACGCCCAATTAGACTTGCCAATTTTGGAAACTGATATTTACATGGTTACGTCCTCTCGCTCACTTTTTTTATTTTTATGTCAACCATTATTTGGAATATATATTCGAGATATGGTCCTTAAGTTATTGAACTAATCTTTTTTTCAAAGTTTTAATTTTGAACCTGTATATAGATCGTAATATCGGTCGTTGCCGATATAAATTCGAGAATAATCATTGACAATATTAATATGCGAATGTGTGCTGAGTAGTGCGTAAATGGCTTTTTCGATAACTCTATTACGCGCAAATATATAGTTATTTTTTGCGAATGTCCTTCAGTAATTCCGTCTGCAGTTTCTGTCTGATGAAGGCTTATTTGCGAAGATATTAATAGGACCGTGCAAATGTTTCGTCATGATGATAGTTGCTTCAGTCAAGTTGTCCAAATTATGACGCACTGCGAGCTGAATGTTCTCTCAAGTAATCGAAATTGATAAGCGTGCAAACTAACAATTTTGCGATAGAGTTCACTAAATTTGTACGATATTGTGGGAATGGCAAAAAAATTTGGATCCTAGTTCAATGGATCACCGACTTTATTAGGCAAGGCGAATTCCAAAATAATTTGAAATGTTATATTCGCATTTTAGATGCAAAGCACTATTTTGGAAATATATTAATGAGCGAAGTCCTCTACAGTTGCAATGTTTTTCGGGATCTGTAAAGGAAATGTAACATGGACTATATATTCGATAAATGTACCGTTCAGCTCTAATGCGGGAGATGATAAGCATATTAAAATGAATTTTGAAAGAGACTGTGAGGCTCAATCGGGAGTGCCGATAGGAGATCCATAACGCCAATATATCGTTGAAATATAACATGGAATTGCTAGTAAGTGCCCGACAAGATGCTGAAGTACAGGCAGTACAATCATTGCGTGATATTCAATAAATTACGTGCACTTTCGCTGCAGCTACAAATGTAAAGTTAGGCAAGCGAGTTTAACATGTAGTTGCTATTCGCTGGCCATCTTAGAAAATGGAAGAATTGCTCTAAATATTTTCGAAATTGTAATGGCAAGTAACATTTTTGCAACAAGTTCAATAAATTGACCGTACATTTTTAGGAGGGTCTGTACCATAAAAATTTTTGTTACATTTTGGGATTCGAGAGTTATAAAATAGTAAATATGGTTCTCTACATTTTATAGCTTTCGAAATTATAATGCCAAAAACCTATTTGGGACAATAATTATATAATTTACGTGACTCTCAGGCGATAGTATAACGCTAAATTAAAATCAACTATCTTGGGATCAGAGAACTTTGTCAATGTGATAGTTATAGATCATAGCTTAATAAACTGTGATCTATACAGGAAGAGACTTAGTCGGATCCAGACATAGGAATCCCTAGCTCGAGTCGCTGATATCATTCGTGTATCAAAACAGACATACTGCAGTACAGCGTACAGGCAGATGCTCGGCTTAGCTTGTTACTGATCATTTGCTACACCATAATGGACAGTTTCTTACATCTTATGTGTTCAGGGTACATTTAATGAAACTTCTTTGGGGCAGCATTGTCGTAATATCGTGTATACCAAACGAAAGTTGCAAGGGCGGAGTCAAAGTGCGTTTTACTGCTGGTGTTTGGGTGAGCAAGAAAAGGAAAATTTTTGACTGGTGTATGGCGTGAGTCGAAATCCATTCCAAGTTTGGGGTACGCGAGGCTTTTCAAATTTGAAGTGATGAGCCAAAAGCTAGTCTAAATATAAGACTTTAGTCGATAACTTTGGAAGCTGATGAGCTTTCGCCAAATTAATTTGGCTGTCCGCGGGAGGAGGAAGCATTTCCAAATATAATCTTGGCTCTGAGTCTCTGAGACTGTGGAGTATACAGACGAAGTCTGGCGGACAGAGGATGGCGTGACTCGGCTCTAAACTGTGTATATATACTGATATGTTCGAGATGCTTGCCAGCGGTACTAGCTTGGCCAACCATAATACTTTTTACTCATGTTAATGTGGCTTACAGAAGTCACTTCAGTCGCATGACTCTATCTCTGAACCTTGGAAAGTGAACAGTGCGATTTTTGCGGGGGGGGCGTGGCCCCAAAAATTTTTGCCCATCTTTAGGGGGACTGACAATAAGTCTATCCTCCAATTTTGGTGACTCTAGGTCTAAAACTGTGGAAGATATACATTTTCGCGATTTTTGGGGGCGGACGGGGGCGTGGCCCCAAAACTTTTTGGCCGATCTTTAGAGGACTTGGCCAGAAGTCTACCTCAAAGTTTGGTGGCCCTAGCTCTTAAGCTGTGCGAGCTATAGGCTTCCGCGTTTCGTGGGGGCTTGGTGACTGGGGGGCGTTCTAGTGGGCGTGTTCGGAAAATCCAGGACGCAAACTTTTGGGCTGGTCAGCCCTAGTCTAAATTCCAAATTTGGGGACTCTCGCTCTCGAAAATCTGCGTGGAAATTATACATTTTCGCGATTGGGGGCGGGAGTGGGCGTGGTCAAATTTTTGCGATCTGTAGGGGGACTGACAGTAAGTCTATCCTCAAATTTTGGTCTCTAGGTCTAAACTGTGGAAGATATAACATTTCAATTATTTGGGGGGGACGGTGGGCGTAAATAATGGTGGAAGGCCGAGCTACCATCAAATTTGGGGCCAGATATAAGCTTGCACTATACTTGCGATTTTGGGGGCTTGGTACTGGTGGGCGTCTATGGGCGTGTTCGAAAATCCAAGGACGCCAAACTATTTGGGCTGTGAAATATCTAAATTCCGAATTTTGAGGACTCTCGCTTAAAATTGTCGAAATTATACAGCGTGTTATCAAATTGTGATTACGTGATATCAGATGTTCGCGCATTTACAGGGCGGATGGCGTATAAATTTTTTTATCGGTTCTCAGAGAATGTTTCATGCAAAATATACTGATATGGTCTTGCATCTTAACTGCGAATAAATTTCAAAGTAATTTTGAAGGAGGGCTATGGCAAAATAATTAGGTTGCGATACTATCAATATTTTACGTCAAAGATATGTTAGAAAATATTAAATGCGAATTTCTTCAATAATTGCTCATAAAAGTTTTCTCGAAATTTAAGGCCAAAAAACTATTTTTGGGACAATAATTATATAAATTACCGTGCACTCTCAGGCGGGATATGTACAAGTAAATGTAAAATGCACTATCTTTGGCATCAACTGACTGTTAAGCTCAATGTGTAGTTGATAGTAGGCATAGCTTAACAAAATGTTGAAATATCATAAAGTTAGTCGAAGTGACTGGAAACGATACCATTTTGGCGAGCTGAATGCAAGTAATACCGATACATTTTTAGAGGGATATGTGACAAGAAATTGCATTGACAATTTTTGGGAACAGGCTGTTATCTGTAAAGCGAATTCCGAAGTCATTCTCCAAAGTTTTTGAACTCTAGGGCTCATAAAACTGTGGGACAGATAGTTATCTCAAATTTGGTGACTCTAGGCGTGTACAAAATGTAAAAGATATTTGGCCAATGCTGTTAGCTCATGTGGGAGTGAGAGGAGGCTAGCTTACAAAATTTTGGACTATACTATAGAACGTGAGTCGCGAAGACTATACTTATCCATTTTTGATCAGCTGAAGAGCGGTGCACAGAAAATTTTTGCGATGTTTGGTGACCGAAGGTCGGCATTGCCAAGTTTTTGGGAAGGTAGGCGTCGTGGTCCGTCTGTAAGGGGGTGACCGTCTATTTCCAAGATATTGGTGACTCTGTCGAAATCTGTGGCCGTATGCTTTCGCGATCTGTCTTCGGGATCGAAGGGGCGTCCAAATTTCTGCCACGATCATTAGAGAGAGCTGGCAAATCTATTTACATTTCGATCTAGCTATCTCTTCAAGATCACATTTATCCGATTTTAGTGAGATGGGAGGCTGCCCAAATTTTTAACTCGATACACAAACTCATAGTACATATTGCTTTGACGTGTCCCGACAATTTGAATCCTAGAGTACATCTGGTCACGTCTTTGTCTGGCTGACCGGCCTCTCCGAAAGAATTGGATAACTGCTTAATCGTCCCGCCGTTTATTAGAGCTACAGCCACTCAAATTTAATTTAAATTTACTGGCCACGCACTGGTAGGCTAGCAAACATCGATAACTGCGAATCCACCTCATAATCACAATTCGATAAACGTGAATCTCCCACAATTTTGAAGCTAGAGTAACCAAATTTGAATTTGCTGGTGACCAGCCCAAAAATTGCGTCCCGGTTAATCGGCCACGCCCTCTATACGCCCACCAGGCACCCCCTCCACAATTCATGAAAGCTTATATGTCCCGCAGTTTTAGAGCTAGAGCCACCAAATTTGGAATATAGACTTATGGCGACCGCCCTAAAGATTGCGGCAAAATTTTCGGCCACGCCCACTCCCGCCCCCCATCCAAAACGATCACGAAACACGAAAAGTGTATATCTTCCACAGTTTTAGAGCTAGAGTCACCAAAATTGGAGGATAGACTATTGTCAGCCCCCCTAAAGATCGGCAAAAATTTTGGGGCCCCGCCCCCTCCCGCCCCCGCCCCCACAAAATCGCGAAAGTATATCTCCACAGTTTAGAGCTAGGTCCACCAAAATTGGAGGATAGACTTATTGTCAGCCCCCTAAAGATCGGCAAAAAATTTCTGGGCTCTATCTTCGCGAAATGTAATTCAGAGCTAGAGTCACCAACTTGGAGATAGAATTATTGTCAGCCCCTAAAGATGGCAAAAAATTTGGGGCCACGCCCCCTCCCGCCCCCAAAAATCGCGAAAATGTATATCTTCCACAGTTTTAGAGCTAGAGTCAAGAAATTTGTAAAATAGACTTCTTGTCACCCCCTCTAAAGATCGGCCAAATTTTTGGGGCCACGCCCCTTCCCGCCCCCAAAAAACGCGAAAGCTTATATCTTCCACAGCTTTTAGAGCTAGAGTCACCAAAATTTGAGATAGACTTCTGGTCACCCCTCTTAAGATCGACCATAACCTCCTGTTCCCAAAAACTTGGAATGCCGATTTCGGGTCACCCAAACACCAGCAAAAATTTTCTGTTCACTTGCTTTCAGCTGTTCTTAAAATGGTATCAGAGTATTACGCAGTCTTAGCCGACCTAACCCTCCCGTTCTCAACTTGTAATGCTGATTTGTTTCTTTTTTTAAAGATGAATTGTTCTGTTCCTTCTTTCATCTGTTCGGACATCTATTTCTCTGCCAGTACAGTCTAAAACATTTTTTTTTATTTTATTTTAAAATTCAATTAAATTTTGCATTCAATAATTGTAATAAGCACTATTGATTTATTTAATATTTTATTTTCATTAAAGACTATAATTAAAATGTCAAAATTTCTATCAATTTGGGTTCCTCATTCCAATACTCTGAGGACTATAAACATATATGGGCATATCACATACTCATCAAATATTTTCGAATCTATTACCGCAAAATGCGCAGCAATTCTCAAATTTGCAAATTATTTTTAACTTTTATTTTCATTAAATGCTCTAAATGCGATAGAGAAAGTCTTCTCAAAATTCAAATTTGTTTTGGCTGACATGGTAACGAGCTTTAAGTTCTACACTTAATAAATATATTAACACAAAAAAAAAATAAAAATAAAAAAAAAAAATATGTCTAGTTTTATTTGCATGTTTTTGCATATAATCTGTGTTGCTATTATATGGACATGGCATGTATTCGTCAAATGTTTTCGAATATATTACCGCAGAAACAAAATGCGCAGCAATTAATTCTGAAATTGCAATTGTTTTTGATTTTTATTTTCATTAAATGCGATTGTTTAACTTTCCACATTCGTTTCATCATCCTTTTTATGTGATTACTCTAGATATCTACATAGCTGCCAGAGTCTGCAAAAAATCATTACAGTCTTCAATGTCTATCTGCACTGCAAGAACTATATTTTTATTTTCAAAATGAATTGAGTTGATTAATATAGTAAAATAGTAAAAAATAGTATATAAATATCAACTCAAACATTTTTCAATAGATGAAGTTCAACATTTTTTTTCAAGCTTTTTTTTTATTTACTATCTATGAAACCTTTTTTTCCAAAAACCGCTTAGAATATTAATTTCGAGCATATTAAATTTTCTAAGTCTTGTGTTAATCTATAGGACCAATGTGCCACATAAAATTCACAAACGTTTTAAGCGCACAACTATAGACTTGCCAGTCTGAAACTGAGTAAATTTAGCAGAGTTAAGTTTAGCTCTGCTCACTTTTTGGTTATATTTCGAAGATTTGAGTGATTGAAGTTAATTGAACTAATAATTTTTTTTTCAAAGATTTTTATTTTCAACCTGTATATCAGATCTTTGCAACGCATATAAATTGATTAGTATTTGATTAATTAGTCCATGTAGACTACCTACAATGTGTAGCTGCAGTACTAAATGGTTTTTTCTTTTTTTAAGATGTGTGGCTTATTATATGGACATGTCATGTATTCGTCAAATGTTTTCGAATATATTACCGCAGAAACAAAATGCGCAGCAATTAATTCTCAAATTGCAATTGTTTTCGATTTTTATTTTCATTAAATACGATTGTTTAACTTTCCACATTCGTATCATCATCCTTTTTATGTGAGGACTCTAGATATCTACATAGCTGCCAGTAGAGTCTGCAAAAAATCATTACAGTCTTCAATGTCTATCTGCACTGCAAGAACTATATTTTTATTTTCAAAATGAATTGAGTTGATTAATATAGTAAAATAGTAAAAAATAGTATATAAATATCAACTCAAACATTTTTCAATAGATGAAGTTCAACATTTTTTTTCAAGCTTTTTTTATTTACTATCTATGAAACCTTTTTTTCCAAAAACCGCTTAGAATATTAATTTCGAGCATATTAAATTTTCTAAGTCTTGTGTTAATCTATAGGACCAATGTGCCACATAAAATTCACAAACGTTTTAAGCGCACAACTATAGACTTGCCAGTCTGAAACTGAGTAAATTTAGCAGAGTTAAGTTTAGCTCTGCTCACTTTTTGGTTATATTTCGAAGATTTGAGTGATTGAAGTTAATTGAACTAATAATTTTTTTTTCAAAGATTTTTATTTTCAACCTGTATATCAGATCTTTGCAACGCATATAAATTGATTAGTATTTGATTAATTAGTCCATGTAGACTACCTACAATGTGTAGCTGCAGTACTAAATGGTTTTTTCTTTTTTTAAGATGTGTGGCTTATTATATGGACATGTCATGTATTCGTCAAATGTTTTCGAATATATTACCGCAGAAACAAAATGCGCAGCAATTAATTCTCAAATTGCAATTGTTTTCGATTTTTATTTTCATTAAATACGATTGTTTAACTTTCCACATTCGTATCATCATCCTTTTTATGTGAGGACTCTAGATATCTACATAGCTGCCAGTAGAGTCTGCAAAAAATCATTACAGTCTTCAATGTCTATCTGCACTGCAAGAACTATATTTTTATTTTCAAAATGAATTGAGTTGATTAATATAGTAAAATAGTAAAAAATAGTATATAAATATCAACTCAAACATTTTTCAATAGATGAAGTTCAACATTTTTTTTCAAGCTTTTTTTTTATTTACTATCTATGAAACCTTTTTTTCCAAAAACCGCTTAGAATATTAATTTCGAGCATGTTACATTTCTTTGGTCTATAGGTCCAATTTGGCACATAAAATTCACAAACGGCTTAAGTGCATAACTATAGACTTGCCTGCCTAAAACTGAGTTAATTTAGCAGAGCTAAGTGTTGCTCTGCAGATTTTTATTTACCTGCAATCTCTTTCCAATAATTTTTACTGCAATTTCATGATTTTAAGTAAACGCACTTTTTGTGATGTGGCATATAAAATGTGAATTTTTTTTATTTTATTTTGAACAATTTCCTGAGGTATATAAATAACAACTCAAACATTTTGCACTAGATAAAGCTCAACATTTTTTTCAAGCTTTTTTTTATTTACTATCTATGAAACCTTTTTTTCCAAAAACCGCTTAGATTATTAATTTCGAGCATATTGCATTTTCTGGGCCACATAACATATCGATATCATGATTTTGGTCTTGTGTTAATCTATAGGACCCATTTGCCACATAAAATTCACAAACGTTTTAAACGCACAACTATAGACTTGCCAGTCTGAAACTGAGTAAATTTAGCAGAGTTAAGTTTTGCTCTGCTCACTTTTTTTATTTTTATTTTTCCAAAACATTTTTTTGGTTATATCTCGAAGATTTGAGGGATTGAAGTTTATTGAACTAATCCTTTTTTTCAAAGATTTTTATTTTCAACCTGTATATCAGATCTGTATATCAGATCTTTGCAACGCATATAAATTGATTAATAATCGATTGACAAGTCCATGTAGACTACCTACAATGTGTAGCTGCAGTAGTAAATGGCTTTTTTCTTTTTTTTAAGATGAGGTTTTTTTTTAAATGTGAATTCGATTCAAGGACATCTATTTCTCTGCCAGTACAGTCTAAAACATTTTTTTTTATTTTATTTTAAAATTCAATTAAATTTTGCATTCAATAATTGTAATAAGCACTATTGATTTATTTAATATTTTATTTTCATTAAAGACTATAATTAAAATGTCAAAATTTCTATCAATTTGGGTTCCTCATTCCAATACTCTGAGGACTATAAACATATATGGGCATATCACATACTCATCAAATATTTTCGAATCTATTACCGCAAAATGCGCAGCAATTCTCAAATTTGCAAATTATTTTTAACTTTTATTTTCATTAAATGCTCTAAATGCGATAGCTTTACTTTTCTCATGCGTATCATCATCCTAATTCTCTGAGGACTCTATTCTGTTTCTGTACCATCCACGTTTCTGCCAGTAAAGTCTGCAAAATGTGCTTCCAGCACTTCCTTAATGTGTAACTGCAATGCAAGCAATATATTTTTATTTAAAAATCAATTTGAGTTCATACATTTTTTTTTTTTTAATATGTCTAGTTGACTTAAAATTTCGTATGATTTTCACTACGTGGCATTTACATTTCCTCATCATCGTTGAAATGTTCACGAGCCTCAGCGAGTTCGCGATCAAGCTTCTCCTGCCTGCTTTTGGAAATGTGCACTTCCGGCGGCTGTAGTGCCGGCGTCGCCACAAACTCAAGCTGGGGATCCCCGACCAGAGTGCGTGCTAGCCAAAGGAAAGGCTTCTCAAAATTCAAATTTGTTTTGGCTGACATGGTAACGAGCTTTAGTTCTACACTTAATAAATATATTAACACAAAAAAAAAAAAAAATATGTCTAGTTTTATTTGCATGTTTTTGCATATAATCTGTGTTGCTATTATATGGACATGGCATGTATTCGTCAAATGTTTTCGAATCTATTACCGCAGAAACAAAATGCGCAGCAATTCTCAAACTGCAAATTACTTTTAACTTTTATTTTCATTAAGTGCGATAGATTTTTTAGTCTCCTCGTTCGTATCATCATCCTTATTCTCTGAGGACTGTAATTTATTTCTCTACTTACCTCGTCGCTACCAGTAAAGTCTGCAAAAAGTATATTGCACTGCAAGAAATATATTTTGATTTATGCAATTTACTTCTTTTTTTTCTTAAGCTGTGAAATATATATGGAGATTCTTTTGAGTGTCCACCTATTAGAGGTATGAGTTAAGAGAGTTTTCTCATTATAGGCATATGAAGCCGAAAATGTGTTCATTAGTGCATTTAGCAATTGCTAAACAAAGCCGGTCCGAGGACTCGTCAGTGAAGGCATCTGGGGGAGGAGTGGCATGCAGTCGATTTTGGCTCAGGCCGAGGCTCAGACAGCAGGCCGAGTCAATGCCATTGTTGGCAACACATTGGCGCTGCAGTGCGGCACTGAAAGCACAGCTAGTTGATGGCAACGTGGCACGTGTCAATCAATGTGACGCATTCCGTTTTGGCAAACATTTGGCAATGCAAACTGCAAACTGCAAACTGCAAACTGCAAGCTGAAAACTGCCAACTGTAAGCTGTAAGCTGTAAACTACTGTAAGCTGTAAATAATAATAAACGATTTGCCGTTGCAAATGACACCGCCCAGCGAGGCAAAAGGCAGGAACCAGGAGGCAGAGGTGTAAAAGCGTTGTTGTGGCATCCAGGACCGACAAAGCTACAGGCAAAGCCGCCGCACATTGTTGATGCTGCTCTCTGCTCGCTGCTCGCTGCTTGCCGCTTTAAGTAATCCGATTTAAAATGCACCAAATATACTATACTATATAATGCAGCCGCACAATCGCATTCGCATGCGATCACGTCGCTTTAGCCATGCCAAATCCAAATCCAAACCACGACCACCACACCCCATCTTCCTCCCAAATGCTGTCGAGGAAGCATCGAAGCACAGCCAGAGGCAAAGTCAGAGCCATCGCAGTGTTACGGCATTTGTTGTCAGTGTTGAATAACGTCAAACTGCACATATCGCACTTATGCACATCAGCATATACACACATCTAGCACAAAACACATACGTATATGTAAATGTATATGCATATATATGTAGATGTAGATGTAGATGTACACACACACACACACATAAGCAGTCACGGCTTGCCATTGAGCTAAGCTGAGGATTGGATCGGTATCTGGGGCTCACTTGGCTTCTACTTACTGCTGCTGCTGCTGCTGCTGCTGCTGAAAGCCAGCTAGCTAGCCATCCAGCCAGCATGTTGGGGTTTGTACTCGTATTTTCTGCATTACTTGCTTATTTTCATTTTTCTTCTTCTTCATTTTTTGCATTCCTCCATTGTGTGCGTGTGTGTGTGTGTGAGAGAGAGACTGTGCGACTAATCTTGCTGCGTTGTCGTTGCCGTTGTTGTCGTTGGCAACGTCAGCAACGTTGTCGCCTTCAAATTCAATCTGCATTTCATTTCAGTTTATATCTTTAAGCATGCACGCTTAAGCATCTTCGACCCGCACATGACATGCACACATTTCGGCCACTGACCAACACTGGCTGCAATGCGCAGGTGCCGCTATTAAAGTTGTACAACAAAAAAAACGGTTGCCCACTTTTGGGTGCATGCATTTATTTGCTCACAAATTTAGTGCTATTATTCAGCGTATTTGAGTTTTTTCATGCAAATGCTATGGAAAGTGAAGAGAAAGAGAGCGGCAGAGAGTGCGGGAGAGGGAGAAACAAACACAGCATTTGGGCGTATTTTATCAGTAAATTAATGATTATTGCGACAGTGCATATGAATACATAAATAAACAAAAATGCGCCATCAACAAATAAATGCATATATAAATAAAACACGGCGCTCTATATGCGTATATATACATATATATGTCTATGTCTCTATCGCCATGTCCTGTGTGCATGTGCATGTGTGTGTGTGTGCGTGTGTGCGGCAGTCATAACAATAACAATGTAAAATCGCTTAGATTTCAAACGCAAAATGTAACCGCACTGAAAGAGAGAGAGTGAGTGAGTGAAGGACAAAATGAGAGTGAGAGAGAGAGAGAGAGAGAGATGTATGAAGTTTATATATGTTTATATGTATGCATAAAGGGAGCTAAGGAGTGGGGGCAGTCACGCATACAAGGGAAAGGCGGAGCCGTTACAGGAGCTGAAACAGCAGCAGCTCCTTCATGCAATGCATGGGCCAAAGATATGCGAATGCCTTCGGGCACGTACAATCCATTCATTCAGCAAATACCAATAATAGACACGTACGCTGCGTGAAAGAGACGGAGAGAGCGAAGAGTGAAAGAGTTGGGCTGCAAGCAAGAAAAAAAGCGTAAGGCAGAGGCATTTGAAAATGGCACAGCATCAACAATGAATACCAGCGCAAGTAAAGCAAATTTGCTAAAGACAATAGGACTTTCAAGTCACTACACACATACACAGAGAGAGGGAGAGAGAGAATGGAAAAGAAGATAAAATGAGCGTAGCGACACACATGGCATAAGAAAACAATATGGCTAAACAATATAGATAAGTTCAAACAACTGGCGTTGCCAAGCTCGGCGCTCTTCAGCGCCCCCAAAACAACAAGCCAACACACGCCTTGGAATGAAAATGTTTTTCTTCTGGGCCAAAGAATTTGCGCCACTTAATGCGTGTGCTGCCAACAACAAGAGCAGCAACAGCAACAACAAGTACAAATACGGCGACAACTCGCAGTTATAATAATAAGCATGTAAGTAGTTTGTCCTTTCAAGTTTCATCTGCTGCTGCTGCTACTACTGCGTTGCATGCCACAGCGATCGTTAATCAACATTGCTCGCTGGCCCTCACTTGCAACTCAACGCAACTCAACGCAACTCAGCTCAGCTCAGTGTAGGTGGAATTTCAGCAAGTGGAGCTGCTTCCGGTATTTTGTCATGACTTTGTCGCAATGAGTCGACACTGTTTGCCTGTCTGTCTGCCTGCCTGCCTGCCTGCCTGCCTGCCTGCCTGCCTTGCGGAATTTTCATTTGTTTTGCCCCAAACACCAGATACGCCGTCATACGCTGCGTATGCGCAACATTCTCTGTCAACGGCTGTCACTCAAACTTCCGCAATGAAATACTTAAGGCATACAAGCACAACAGCATAAAAACAGAATGCAACAAGCAACATTTAATTTAATATCAAATTTGTATCTCGCTTTTTATGTTGAATTTGAAAACTCTACAAATCAGTTTAAAAAAATATCAAATTAATATTTGATTTAGCTTACATCTTAGACAGATTGTAAATGTTAATTGTTCGCCTCTTCACTTGAAAATAAATGCTACATCTTTTCAGAGTAATGCACATATGAAGAGACATCTTGTATATATATATATATTTAATGCACAGATTGCTGCCATTAAACAAAAACAGTGTGAATGTCATTTGGATTATTTATTGGCACAGTGTCTTCCTGAAATGGAACAATAAAATACATTACTTTGGTAATGTGCCTTAACAGCTTGTCAAGTTGCTTCTTTCGTTTCGTTTCTTTATTATATTTCATTTTTTTTTTTGTATGTTTGCTCACTTTACTCCACTTCTTGCGATTTTGTTCTTGCTGTGGCTGTGCTTTGTTGTCAGCTTAAGCTGTTGCCTGCTCTGTTTCTCTGGTCTGTAGTCGTCGCCTCAGTAAACCCATTAAAACGTCATAATCAACATAATCGTAAGGATAATGCATAGCAAAAGAACAAAAAGCGAAAGAAAAGAAAAATAAAAATAAAATATTAGATGCGAAATATGCATATATATATATGCGAAAAAGTGATAGTCAGCCATTTTTGCGTGTGTTGCCTGAGAGTGAGCCGAGTCTGGCTGCTCTCATTATTATTTTGCTGGCCTGGCCACAAAAGGCGACTAAAGCCTGACCTTTGCTTAATTATGGTAATTAGCACGCAAAACCAAAGCGCCAAAGAAAACTAAACGACCCGAGACACGCCGTGCAAAGTGCAAAGTCCATGGTCCACGGTCCATAGTACATAGTCCATAGTCCATAGTCCATAGTCCATAGTCCATAGTCCATAGTCCATAGTCCATAGTCCATAGTCCATAGTCCATAGTCCATAGTCCATAGTCCATAGTCCATAGTCCATAGTCCATAGTCCATAGTCCATAGTCCATAGTCCATAGTCCATAGTCCATAGTCCATAGTCCATAGTCCATAGTCCATAGTCCATAGTCCATAGTCCATAGTCCATAGTCCATAGTCCATAGTCCATAGTCCATAGTCCATAGTCCATAGTCCATAGTCCATAGTCCATAGTCCATAGTCCATAGTCCATAGTCCATAGTCCATAGTCCATAGTCCATAGTCCATAGTCCATAGTCCATAGTCCATAGTCCATAGTCCATAGTCCATAGTCCATAGTCCATAGTCCATAGTCCATAGTCCATAGTCCATAGTCCATAGTCCATAGTCCATAGTCCATAGTCCATAGTCCATAGTCCATAGTCCATAGTCCATAGTCCATAGTCCATAGTCCATAGTCCATAGTCCATAGTCCATAGTCCATAGTCCATAGTCCATAGTCCATAGTCCATAGTCCATAGTCCATAGTCCATAGTCCATAGTCCATAGTCCATAGTCCATAGTCCATAGTCCATAGTCCATAGTCCATAGTCCATAGTCCATAGTCCATAGTCCATAGTCCATAGTCCATAGTCCATAGTCCATAGTCCATAGTCCATAGTCCATAGTCCATAGTCCATAGTCCATAGTCCATAGTCCATAGTCCATAGTCCATAGTCCATAGTCCATAGTCCATAGTCCATAGTCCATAGTCCATAGTCCATAGTCCATAGTCCATAGTCCATAGTCCATAGTCCATAGTCCATAGTCCATAGTCCATAGTCCATAGTCCATAGTCCATAGTCCATAGTCCATAGTCCATAGTCCATAGTCCATAGTCCATAGTCCATAGTCCATAGTCCATAGTCCATAGTCCATAGTCCATAGTCCATAGTCCATAGTCCATAGTCCATAGTCCATAGTCCATAGTCCATAGTCCATAGTCCATAGTCCATAGTCCATAGTCCATAGTCCATAGTCCATAGTCCATAGTCCATAGTCCATAGTCCATAGTCCATAGTCCATAGTCCATAGTCCATAGTCCATAGTCCATAGTCCATAGTCCATAGTCCATAGTCCATAGTCCATAGTCCATAGTCCATAGTCCATAGTCCATAGTCCATAGTCCATAGTCCATAGTCCATAGTCCATAGTCCATAGTCCATAGTCCATAGTCCATAGTCCATAGTCCATAGTCCATAGTCCATAGTCCATAGTCCATAGTCCATAGTCCATAGTCCATAGTCCATAGTCCATAGTCCATAGTCCATAGTCCATAGTCCATAGTCCATAGTCCATAGTCCATAGTCCATAGTCCATAGTCCATAGTCCATAGTCCATAGTCCATAGTCCATAGTCCATAGTCCATAGTCCATAGTCCATAGTCCATAGTCCATAGTCCATAGTCCATAGTCCATAGTCCATAGTCCATAGTCCATAGTCCATAGTCCATAGTCCATAGTCCATAGTCCATAGTCCATAGTCCATAGTCCATAGTCCATAGTCCATAGTCCATAGTCCATAGTCCATAGTCCATAGTCCATAGTCCATAGTCCATAGTCCATAGTCCATAGTCCATAGTCCATAGTCCATAGTCCATAGTCCATAGTCCATAGTCCATAGTCCATAGTCCATAGTCCATAGTCCATAGTCCATAGTCCATAGTCCATAGTCCATAGTCCATAGTCCATAGTCCATAGTCCATAGTCCATAGTCCATAGTCCATAGTCCATAGTCCATACTCAAGTCCAAAGTTGTGGCCTGCGGAGCAGCAGCAACTCCAGAAGGAGCATCATTATGATTATGACGTTGACAACAAAGCGGAGGAGATGAGGTGCAGAGGAGCAGAACGCGGCGATGATATAAATATTAAAAACATAGACCACTGACAAAAAGTGACGCTCGAAAAAAATATACATACATATATAAAAATAGAAAGAGAAAGAGAAGCAGAAGCAGAAGCAGATGCAGAAAAAAATGGGCAGGCAGCGAAAAAGCCAAAAAGCGAATTGCCACCACGTTTAGGGCTCTTTAAACACCGCCTAATGGGGGCGCGGCCACGCCCACTTTTTGCTCTGACAACGCAATAATATTATGCAATATTTGTTTCACATTGTCTGCATTTAATTTTTTTTTTTCTTCTTCTACTTCTCTTTTTCGTCTCGTTTTTAAGCACAATATTTAATTCAACGTACATTTTGGCTACTTTGTAATATGTTCGCATTATCAAAGGCTTTCGGCTTAAGTTCGGCATTGTATTTGAACTAGGTCCTAATGGGAGCAGCATTAACTCAAAGGACACTCAAGCATTTAAAACTAATCGGGCAGAAGCTTTAAGCATGTTAGAGAGCAACTGAAAATGTATCAGCTTGTCGTCAGTTTGCAGCAAACCAATTGTATAACTTTAAGCTGAATTGCAACTTTAATGTGATATATGTATGCCACAACAGAGATATGCAAATATTTCAGTTTCTTTTTATGCCAGCTTCTTTGCTACTTATACTACTAAGAGCTAATCTTTGAAAACATTCTTGATTGCATCTTCTTTTTCATTTGAGCTAAAAAAAAGTAATTTTAGAAAAATAATAATAGTCATAATAATAAAAACAGTAAAAAAAAGTAATAATAATAATAATAGTAATAATAATAATAATAAAAATAATAATAATAATAATAATAATAATAATAAAAATAATAAAAATAATAATAATAATAATAATATTAACAATAATAATATTAACAATAATAATATTAACAATAATAATAACAATAATAATAATAACAATAATAATAACAATAATAATGATAATGATAACTAAATTACAATAATAGTAATAATAATACGAATATATATATGTATATATATATATTTAATATTAATTAATGAAATTTATATGACGCATATTAGGATAATTTTCAATTATAAAATAATGAAATTTTATTAAAATAAGTCACACTGGCCTAAATAGATCACAGGAATTAATAATAATATAAATAGTAATACTACTAACTTTAGATATATTAATTAAATACATTTTTAAATTCAATATTATTGATAATTAATTAATAGTGTGCGTACTCTTATAAACCTTTCTGTGTCGACTATTTTTTTGTTTTACTAAATAAAGGTACACATTTTCGAATTACAAATGAAAGCTAGCATATACATTTATTTCGAATATGTTATTTGGCGTCATCTGAGACAAGCCGAAAGTCTCAATCAACACACAACGCTCTCGGATTACTTCCAATACACTTAAAGCTGAACACCCCAAATGGCAAATAAAAAGGTTCCCAACGCGAAACCCGAACCGAAGCCGTCAGTAATGTGAAATTTATTACGCTGCTCAAATTGAAACTAAGCGCCATTAAAAAACAATAAACTAAACATGTATGTAATAAATTGAGGCCAGAAACTGTGCGGCTAAAAAAATAGATGCATTTATATATTGGCTTATATATAGCTTATATATATATATATATATATGTATACATACATATGTAGCTTAGATGACGTGTAGTTGTATTTGTTTGTTGAGGGCCAGCATCGCAAAAAACTGTGCAAAATAAATTGACCAAATCTGCAGGATAAAAGGATTTGAAAACAATTAATTGCCAGCGCATAGCAACACATCGCTTCCCAAAAACAACAATCGACAACAACAGCCACAGCAACAACACCAACAACAACAACAACCACAATCAAAGCAAATACAACAAATGCTCGCAACACCAGCAAAAAAGATCAGCTCAATATAAAATAATAGCATTCGGCACTTTTGTTGTTGTTGCTTCCTATCAAAAAAAAAAATAAGAGAGCTGTGCAATTGATGAAAGCCATAAAGTAAATACCTAAAACACACTACGCTACACAGTAACTACACAAATGGGGCAGCTGGCTGCAGGCATTAACAAATTGCTAAAAAAAATTCGAATTAAAATTAATATAGCTTGAAAAAAGGAACAGGCGAAAAAGATGTGTTCATAAATGAAAATACCATATAGTATGTGTTTGCAAGCAATTGCATTTTCAATCGTTTTGTTTGTTAGCCTATATGTAGCATATATTTGTAACAAATTACACAATTCGTATTACAACAAATTTAATTTCATTGCTGAGCAAAGTTAACAAGTGCTTTCGTACACCTACAAATTTAACAAGTAAGAGTGCTCTAGTCGGGAGTGCCCGACTACGAGATACCCTGAACCCAGTCCTTACAATCATTCATACTAATCTAAACACACACATGCTGCAGTACAAGCAGTGCAAGCAGTGCAAGCGGCTTAAGCAGTTAGCTTGCTTTTTCGCTGAGCCCCACACAATGGAAAGATAAATTTTAAATAACTTCTGTGTTTATTGTCATATCTTATTGAAATTTTAGGGGCAAGCAATTGTCGATAATATGTGTGACCAATCCAAATTTCAAGGTCGTACCTTTAAAAATGCGTTATTTTAACTTTTGGGAGGTTTGGGGGGTGGTACCCAAAAAGTGAAATATTTGTTACATGTGTATGCTATTCGAGACTATACATGCCAAATTTGGGGCCTCTAGCTCTTATAACTTTGAAGTTATGTTATATCGATAACTTTTGAATGCGACGAGTTATCAAATGAAATAAGCTTGATCTGTCCCGGGACTAGGAGAACTTATATTTCAAATATGAAGTCTCTAGCTCTTGTAGTCTCTGATATCCGTGTGTTCATACAGACAGACAGACAGACGCACGGACATGGCTAAATCGACTCGGCTATTGATACTGATCAAGAATATATATACTTTATATGGTCGGAGATGATTCCTTATGCCTGTTACATACTTTTGCACAAAACCATAATACCCTTTTTACCCATTTTTAATGGGTTCAGGGTATAAAAAGCTAAAACTTACGTTTTCGCAATTTTAAAACTCAAATATGAAATACAAACTTAAACAAAATGGTTTGAATTTGACAATGAATATGATAAGTAAAATGCACCCAAGCTTAAAACATTTGCGATGGACATATTTACTTTTAATAGTTAACCACGATGATTCTAGAATTTAATTTTTAGCATGAAAAGTAACAGGCATCCAAATAAAATCTTCACTACATTTATATTAAATAATTTACTAGAGAAAACTAACTATATCAAGCCCATTCCAGCTCCCTGTATACTGACTTAAGGCTATATAAAATATCTACTTTGTTCAAAACACTTTAACAGAAATACATCCTATTGCTAAATAATAATAAACATTTTTTAATGACACATTTTATTCCTCTTTTTCAAAGTATTACAGTACTCATTTGATGCATTTTCGGTCACAATATTTTGTTCTGTACTATTTAAGGCAACATTTATTATTCAAATAAAGCAATCCTAGTAGGTTTCACTTTATTGTCAAACATAAAACAGAATGAATCAACTTCGTTTAGATTTTATTTTCATTCCTCTCCTGCTCGACGTCCTAGTCGGATCGTAAATTCTCTCTAGAAAAACTGAATTTTCTTTTCAAATAAATTAATATAATAGCGATACTATTTTATTAAGAGACTATGGATTTCTCCAAATATTTGGTAAGTAAATGGTGTAACTACCTTAAACTTACGATCTCACTAGATCCATATGCAGGAAACGCCTCGCTCGCGTAGTACATCCAGACAGCAGAGAGAGCAGCCGCAGAGCAGTCGCTACATCGCTCCATCGATCATCAATCAGGGACCACCTCAAGAGCAATGCGTACCCAAAGTCCTGTTGCAAAAGTCAACCCAGACGTGTTTGCGCATCACGATGCCAAAGAAGCGACACTCAACAAAGCAACAACGTCAGCCGGAGAGTTTCCGTTCGCCTCCATTGCCGGATATCATTTACGAGAGATCCTCCAATTCCGATGACCTTGGCGACGGCGCTGAGCGTGTTGTTTACAAAAACTCGCACTATCGCCGAGAGTCCAGCAAGACGAGCGTAGCTCTTCCGAATGATTCGGTATCGAGACAACAGTTGAAGAAGCGCCAGGAGTGCAATGACCGCATTGAGCACACGGAGCGCACTCACCGTCGGGAGCACAGGGATCACAAGGAGCGCAGGGATCACAAGGAGCGCACTCACCGTCGGGAGCACAAGGAGCGCAGGGATCACAAGGAGCGCACTCACCGTCGGGAGCGCCAGGACCGAGGTGACTCCATTTCTCAATTTGATTCGGCACGCGAAGATCGCGAAGATCGGCACAAGGCGAATGACTCAAAGCTGGATCTCGGGAATCACTCGACCACCAAGATGAGTGAGCGAACAGAGATTCTGAATTGCCAAGGTCACATGGTGTTGCCCTCGCTCGGTTTGTCGGCTGCATCCGCAGCTCGCAGTGAGTTGCCGCAGAAGTCGGATGAGCACATCACTCTGCTGGCCAAGGATGTGGTCAGCTCCAAGGTGATGGCTCCCATGATGAGCCGTTTGAGGCGTCTATATTTGCACAACATGCGGGAAGAGATGAGCATTTTGGAGGACATCGGGAGCATGCCTGATCTTGTGGATGAGTTGTACAAGTCCTTTGGTAAAAAGGCTAACAACCAAAAGTAGCGGCTCCTCATGTGTATTAAATATTTTTTATTGTTTGTTATTTGTTAACTAAAGTAACTGCTAAATTGACCGTTTGTTGTGATATAAAATGTTTATTATTGGCCTCTTCACTGGAATTCGTATTTGCTTTAGAACCTCACAGAATATTCAATTCCCATTTAGGAAATCTTGGCAACACGCACATTAAATAAGTCACTGACAACAAGTAAGAGTGCTCTGGTCGGGAGTGCCTGACTACGAGATACCCTGAACGCAGTCCTTACAATCATTCATACTAATCTAAACACACACATGCTGCAGTACAAGCAGTACAAGCAGTGCAAGCGGTTTCGCTGAGCCCCACACAATGGAAAGTTAAATCTTAAATAACTTCTGTGTTTATTGTCCGATCTTATTGAAATTTGTGGGGTAAACAATTGTCAATGTGTGAGCAAACCAGATTTCAAGGTCGTACCTTAACTTTTGGGGGGTTTTGGGGGTGGTATCCAAAAAGTGAAATATTTGTTACATGTTTATGCTATTCGAAATTATACATGCCAAATTTGGGGCCTCTAGCTCTTATAACTTTGAAGTTATGTTCCAAAAACGCTAGTCTAAAATCGAAATTTATCGATAACTTTTGAATGCGACGAGTTATCGAACAAATGAAATAAACTCGATCTGTCCCGGGACTAGGAGAACTTATATTCCAAATATGAAGTCTCTAGCTCTTATAGTCTCTGATATCCGCGTGTTCATACAGACAGACAGACAGACAGACGGACAGACGGACATGGCTAGATCGACTCGGCTGTTGATACTGATCAATAATATATACACTTTATATGGTCGGAGATGCTTCCTTATGCCTGTTACATACTTTTGCACAACTTCATTATACCCTTTGAACCCATTAAAAATGGGTTCAGGGTATAAAAAGGAAGGCCAAATTCAGTCCAGTAGAGTAGTCCCAAAAGCACTTTGTAGAAAAATATTTAAATATATTAACAGATCCAATCGATAAATGAATGAAATATACTTGCTGATAATTTCGTAATTTTCGATTTTTCGAGTTAGCACGAAGCCAGAATTGAATAGGCCTGAGTTATAGCCATGTACAAAACTGTCCAGTATTGTAGTCCACATAAATGCCAATTCAATTTAGCAAATCATTTTCTTGGCTATTTGGGTATTACATAACTCCGGTCAGCAGCGGCTGGAATGGCAATCTCCTGGTTTGGTTTTGTCCATTGCCTTTTGTGGTTGCAAGTTTGCCATTTGCCTTCATACGCACCGTTGCACATTGGTATTTGTTTGTTTTGTATGTATGTATGTGCTTGCATCTGTCTCTGTGTGCAAGTGTTTGCATGTGTGGGTGTGTGTGTGTGTGTGTGTGTGTGTGTGTTCATAGCTCTAGTCTGGCTTTAGTCGTGTACGCCTGCCCTGTTGCAGCTTCTGTTGCTTTAGCAGCTCTTGCGGTTTATTATAACTGCATATATCATGCAAATACCCAACACACCCACACACCCCACACACCATCAGCACAAACACAAACACAAACACAAATACGAATACAAACAGAAACATAAACATGCCCCATTACTGTTGCAGAAAAGCCGACTAGGGGCGGGGCATGCACCTTCTTAGCAACATGTACAACTTTTTGGGCTATTGCGTTTTCGTGTTTTTGCCCAGGCCCTGATTTCGTTTTTCCTGCCTGCCTTCGAACTGACCAGACTTCTCGTGTTTGAGAATTATTACAGGAATTTTCATAGTTTTCACTTTAATTAAAAGTGCGGTCGTGGCTTCTGTGGCCTCCATGTGTTGGCCAACTCTATTACCAAAGCCTGTTTGCCCACCACAGAGCTGCACGTTGCGCAAAACGGGGCTGCCAACTCACCTTCTCACACAAAAGAAAAATAGTAATCAAATTGGGTGCTCTCTCAGACTGTATTTGATGCCTTCAATAAGCAGTTCTTTTGCTTAGTATGTATGCTTATATTAAATTATACTATTTCATACTTTTATTTCATTCATATATATATATATATATATGAATATCCTGCAAGTATCGGCAGACAGAGCTGCCAACTTGTGCTGGAATGCGCTATCGAAAGAAATATTATAATTCATTTAATTGCTTGCGACATATAAACTTAACATATAATTACCTAGAAACTCCAATATATTTACAGCTGATGTTACGCATACTTTTCGCTCAGTGTAAAAAAAGATACCACAAGCATTCCATAGTTATCGTCTGACGTGTGCATTTGATGAAAGTATTTATTGCATTACTGGCTCTAAGTGCTCAACCGAGTAATTGAACAATATACTTGAGACTAAGCACACACACACGCATACACACACACACACACACACACACACACACACACACACACATACACATGCTCACCCCCATAAGTTATTGTGGCCATTTGACAAATGCATTTATAATTGCATGCCACAGATAAAATCATTTTGTCTTCGATGTCATCAACAGATGATGTCGATGACGATGACGATGACGATGACGACAATCATGTTGATCATTATGATTATGATGGCGACTATCATTCGATGCCTGAGCAACTGTGGCCACAATATGCAGCATTAGCAATCAATTTGTAATTGCCAGTTTATGGCATATTTCAGCTCAACTCAGTTCAGTTCAGTTCAGTTCAGTTGAGCTCACTTCAGTTCGATTGTGCTTCTTGTCGTCATAGTTTACTTTAACGAGATTTGCTGCGTTCTGCGGTTTTCAGCCAACAACAAATTATCAACGAACTGAACAAAGTTTGAAGTTTAGAAACGCATTGATGGAGACATCTCGGCAGTGGGTTGAGAATCAAATTCGTTTTATTTATTAATATAAATGCATCTTTTAACTAATCCAGCGAAAGCTTAAATATATTTGAAAATTAGACATACCTGAAATTAATGAGTCCAATTTCCGATCTAGGAAATTGGAAACAGCAATTCAAAATTGCGAATGTTTTTAATTTTTATGATTTTTTCAAAAATATTTCAAATGTGGTCTTAATAAAAGAAAATGTAATGAATTATGAAAATGATGAGAAGAATAAGAGCCGCTACAGAAACCCAAGGGTTTCTATTAACGAGAGTCCACTGTAATACACTTTACACGTGAACAAGTGGACTTTAAAGTGTATTTAACTTTCGTCACACAAAAGAAAATGGTTTTCTTTTTTTTATCGTCTAATCAGCATTTGATTGGATGCATTCAGATGCGGTTTCTGATTATGCTTCTGATAGTGATTATGATAATGTTGCTAGCTCTCCGTCTTCTCATTATTTTTTTTGGGGTTTCACAGTTCATTGGTTTTACCGACTTCTTTGAAATCGTGAGCTTAGTTTTGGGAGAAGGGAAGGATACGGATAGGAAAGTCGACGGTAGCAGTGGCTGGTTGTGTGTAGACAACACTTTTTCCGTGCGTTTGTCATTTGCCAACTGCCATTTAATTTCATTAATTAATTTGTTTGCCAAATCCAAGCAGAGAGCAGAAAGCAGCGGCAAAAGCGCGCCAGCTGCCGCAAAAGCCAAAAACAACAATTAAATATAAATCTTATAAATTTCCGTAGCCAAAAGCTGCTCTCAAGGCATTTTGATCCACATCCCAGCTGCCTCCGCACTTTCTCGCACTCTTTCTCTTGTGCGCGCTCTCTCTCTCTCTCTTTCTCCGTACTTTGGCTGCGATTTTCGCCGTGCCACAGAACATATTTCATTTCGAGTGCAACTTTGGCCCACGCCCACTGCGCACAGACCCGCCCACCGCCCACCTGCGTCGCTGCTCGTAGCTTGGGCCAAAAAACTTTGCCAGCCGTTTGAAGGCAGCAACCAACAGCAGCAGCAGCAGCAGCAGCGACGCATTGTTTGTTGTCTAACAGTCTATGACTATTTAAGACAACCTCATGCACACACACACACACACATGCACACACACACTTATTTAATTTAACTATTTTAGTTGGCGCAGCTTTCAGTTACTTTGTAGTTGGCGGAAAAGTGCAACAAGGCTACCCAGTCAGACCCTTAAACCCCCCCACCCACCCCACCCACCCCCTCTGCCCAACTCGGCCACACAAAACATTTGTTACAATTTCCACACGTAAATACTTCCTGCCAAGAAATGCACACACACACACACACACACTGACACACACATATGCAAAAGCACAATTATAATTGTCATAACACAAAAGCAGCTGAAAATTTAGTGCCAAGTGCGAAAAGTTTCACGTGGGCGGACATTTAGCTTGCTCGCAAACGCCACTTCGAGGTGAGCTCGAAGAGTTCTTCATAATAACAGCAGCAGCAACGAATCGGGCGTATACTTGATTGAGTAGAAAGAATGAACAGCAAATCAAATTACATTTTGCAATTGTGATATTATTTATTTGTATTTTGTAAATATTCTTAAAATTGCTGCTACTTTACTAGATTATTTTTGCAAGCAACTAGCCTGACGCACATCTAAGCCTTATACAACTCGTGTTTGCTTTGTAATACGAAATAATTTTCAATTACCATATGTTCTTATCGAACTTACTGAATTCAAACGCATGCAAACATTCAACTGCACTTTAAAAACTTAATGTATTCGGGAATAATTTGCCACACTTAAGCTCTGCCATGAAATCATTAATAACAATACAGTTAAACAAGTCTAGTATTCTTAATAATTAATCCATTGGGTCACCAAAGTGCCGTTCATTGCAAAGGATAGCTTCAGGCTCAGTAAAATAAATTGCGCCAGACTTGTAATCAAACTTCTTGAGAAGAAACTTCTTATACAGAAGACTCAGAAGACTCAGCCATTGGATATTATTTTCCGCATCCCCCAGGACGCATTGATACCAGCTGAGCTTAGTTTAGTGTCCATAACATTTACTCTCAGCAAGGAAAACCGTAAAAAAACATACAAATAATAACGAAACGATCGCAGTATTTATAGTTCTTAATTGATGAATATAACCAAAAGGTTTTTTTTTATTTTAATGTTATTGGCAAGAATCAGAGCAGCACATTTGGCTTTATACATATATACAATCTCTTCTAGTTACATAAATTTATAAAAATTCATTTTCTTATGGCACTAAAATAAATATAAAGACTGTCATATACCAAATACTAGCAAGTACTTAATTCTCCTTGGTGCCAAAATCGTTAACATTGCTTCGTTTTGTATTTGTTGAACAGATTTGCTCGCTCATTTGCTTAGCCCGTTGCTCGTGCATGTTTCAAGTTCCTATGACTCGGAACAAAATATAATAAATAAATTTATTTGCCACTGTTCGCTTGTTCGTTGTCATTATCCCAGCATATTACGTATACGTAACTTCGCACAACCCTCTGCACTGTTTTCACCCCCTTCCTCTCCCTCTCCCTGTCTCTCTGTCTCCCAGTCTCTTGCTGTTTCGCTCAATGCTCCTTCTCAGCGCTGAATGCACTGGTGTGTGTGCCAGTGACACGTTGATAAATGACATTTGCAGCGTCAATGTGAATTTTATAAATTCTCGTAACTTTCACGCCCGCTGCGCGCTGCTGCCGCAAGCAGAAAGCGAGAAGCGAACAGCGAGAAGCGAGCAGCGAGAAGCGAACAGAAAGCGTTGCTAGCTCCAAAAAGTTGCTTAGCCTGGCCCAAACAAAACGCTGACGCCAGCGACTGCGACTGCGACTGCGGCAGAGCTTTTTGTCGCTGCCTTCATCGTTGTTGCAGTTGTCGTTGTCGTTGTCGTTGTTGCAGTTGTCGTTGTCGTTGTCGTTGTCGTTGTCGTTGTGGTAGTTGCATATTTTTTATGACACTTTTGCGGCTTATCAACGTCACGGCAAACACATGCACTTGAATCCGCAAGCCGCCCAGCCCTGCACCCACTTTGCCAGCCATGTCGCCTTTGGCCGCATTATTTACATTGTCAACAAGCTGTCGAGTGGTTTTTCGCACCACTCGATCGGCCAACCACAGTTGTTCTTTGGCGCTCGTTCTGTTTCTCGTTTTGTTTCACTGTGTGCGTGTGTGTTTTTATTTTAATGCTGAACTCTGTGCAAATTCAATTTGCCCCGCTATTTGCCTATGCCAAGTGAAGGCAGTAGCAGCAGCAAAAGAAGCATTGCAAACGTGATGTCATCAGGCACTCACACCTGAACAGTACACCACACACACAGCACACACACACACACACACACCTGCTTAACTTAATGGATAGATAGCTATTTAATGGCAGCTGCACGCAACAAAAGTTGCAGTCCAACTTTGCCAGGGGTTGAATGCGGGCAGTAAAGCTCGTTGCCAACTCAACTCCCTTTGCCAGCTATGTACAACAAAGTTTCATTAAAGTTTTCTTCTGGTTTACTGTCGAGCAGCAGCGGGAGCAGCGGGAGCAGGATGAGGAGGTACTCCTACAGCAGCCAGTCGATTACCAATTCTGCTCAATGCTCAATTTGGACTGATTCAATGACATCAGCGCTAAACGGCACGACTTCAAAGCTCTGCAACATGATCAAAGTCTGGCCACCGGAGTTATGTAAGGCCCCTGGGAACTTAGAGTTAAGGCCCGAGTGCCATAGCGGCTAGCTCTCGTCACTGCACACGTTGCCGTCAACTGAGCAACTGGTGTGCCAGCAGCCAGCTTCTTGACAGGCAGCTAACGAGGCCGAAAAGTGAAAACAGTGACTGAGTGCAAAAGAGCGAGAGTTTCTTTAGTTCTTAGGGAAATGAGAGCGCACCCTTTTCAAATTCACCTTGCAATTGATCATCTGCGGCTTTCGCTCTTTTGCTAATCGTGCAGTGCAGATCCAAATTTGTATACCTTCATTAAAAGCATCTGCGGCCATATAAAGAATGCAAATTCCTTATCTGTATCAGCAGTCGAGTCGATCTGACCGTACGAATGAGCACGCGGATCTCAGAGAGCTGGATACTTAATATGCTGAATATAAGCTATCGTTTAAATCAAGTTTGTTTCATTTTATCGGCACCTTGTCCCATTCAAAAGTTATCGATAGTAAGTTTTAGTAGCGTACTCCCAAATATACCTCACTTGTTATTCTTTGGTGGCTGCAATCTGTGATTTATGCATTAAATATACACCAGCTGTGCATTGTTCATTACATATATTATCTTTCCAGTGAAGGAGCGAATAATCAACATTTATGATCTTAGCCAACGGTAAATTTAGCAGTTTAGCTAACAAATAACTACAAAAAAAAGTAAGCAAATATATAAAACACATTTCTCCCATGGGCAGCCGCTACTTTTGGCTTTGAGCCTTTCCACCAAAGGACTTGTACACCCCATCCACAAGATTAGGTATGCGCCCGATGTCCTCCAAAATGCTCATCTCTTCCCGCATGTTGTGCAAATATAGACGCCTCAAACGGCCTATCATGGGAGCCATCACCTTGGAGCTGACCACATCCTTGGCCAGCAGAGTGATGGGCTCATCCGACTTGTGCGGCAACTCACTGCGAGCTGTGGATGCAGCCGACAAACCGAGCGAGGGCAACACCATGTGACCTTGGCAATTCAGAATCTCTGTTCGCTCACTCATCTTGGTGGTCGAGTGATTCCCGAGATCCAGCTGTGAGTCATTCGCCTCGTGCCGATCTTCGCGATCTTCGCGTGCCGAATCAAATTGAGAAATGGAGTCACCTCGGTCCTGGCGCTCCCGACGGTGAGTGCGCTCCTTGTGATCCCTGCGCTCCTTGTGCTCCCGACGGTGAGTGCGCTCCGTGTGCTCAATGCGGTCAGTGCACTCCTGGCGCTTCTTCAACTGTTGTCTCGATACCGAACCATTCGGAAGAGCTACGCTCGTCTTGCTGGACTCTCGGCGATAGTGCGAGTTTTTGTAAACAACACGCTCAGCGCCGTCGCCAAGGTCATCGGAATTGGAGGATCTCTCGTAAATGATATCCGGCAATGGAGGCGAACGGTAACCCTCCGGCTGACGTTGTTGCGTTGTTGAGTGTCGCTTCTTTGGCATTGTGCTGCCAATTATATGTACAGTTTGTGACTATACATGATAACAACAAATGTTTTAAAATACATATGAATAAGGAATGCCATTCTGTAACTAAAGAGAAAGTTCCAAGTTAATAAAAACAAGTGGGGAAGGATTATCTTCGGCGTGCCGAAGATTTTATACTCTTTTCGAACCAATAGGCAATTTTAACTCTGCCAACTGCACCACTGAAATTTCATATGCTGCACAAAATCGTTTTGTCGCGTAACATTTTTTTTGTTTTGTTCTAAGAATATTTAATTCATTGCCAGTTGTATAGCAGCTATAAGATATAGTGATCCGATCCGGCCGGCTCCAACCAATGTGATGTCTCTTTGAATAATAAGTATCTGTGCAAAGTTTCATAGCGATAGATTAAAAAACATGGGATATATGGCCAAAACCGACTTCGAGTTGTATGGCAGCTATAAGCTATAGTGATCCGATCCGGCCGGCTCCAACTAATGTGATGTCTCTTTGAATAATAAGTATCAGTGCAAAGTTTCATCGCGATAGATTCAAAAACATGGGATATATGGCCAAAACCGACTTCGAGTTATATGGCAGCTATAAGATATAGTGGTCCGATCCGGCCGGCTCCGACCAATGTGCTGTCCCCTGGAATAATTAGTGTCTGTGCAAAGTTTTATCGCGATAGCTCAAAAACTGAGGGACTAGTTTGCATACATACAGACAGACAGACAGACAGACAGACAGACGGACGGACATGGCTAGATCAATTTGTATTGTCATTCTAAGCATACTGGTAGTAACTTTTGGGGGTCTCCGACGCTTCCTTCTATGCGTTACAAACTTCAGCACAAACTTAATATACTATTTTCTTCGAAAAGAGTATAATAAATACACGAAAGCAAATTTGTATATAATGTGTGAAGCAATTTCGATTTTTCTACGGAAAAGTTCATAGAAATGCCAATTGATGTAAAACTCACATAACTTTGTCTAAACTGATCCATAATACAATCCCCAGGCAGTTTTGATATATTAGATCTGCATTTAAATCTGAAGCAATTGCAAATCTTGTAATCGCCATTAAGGACAAGATTGAGATCTGAACCCCCGACAGCGAACTCGCTTGTTCAGTCTGATTATAAATGCCTAAGTGCTTGTGCTTATTATGATTAATTATATTTATACTCAACTGAGCAACTGGTGTGCCAGCAGCCAGCTTCTTGACAGGCAGCTAACGAGGCCGAAAAGTGAAAACAGTGACTGAGTGCAAAAGAGCGAGAGTTTCTTTAGTTCTTAGGGAAATGAGAGCGCACCCTTTTCAAATTCACCTTGCAATCGATCATCTGCGGCTTTCGCTCTTTTGCTAATCGTGCAGTGCAGATCCAAATTTGTATACCTTCATTAAAAGCATCTGCGGCCATATAAAGAATGCAAATTCCTTATCTGTATCAGCAGTCGAGTCGATCTGACCGTACGAATGAGCACGCGGATCTCAGAGAGCTGGATACTTAATATGCTGAATATAAGCTATCGTTTAAATCAAGTTTGTTTCATTTTATCGGCACCTTGTCCCATTCAAAAGTTATCGATAGTAAGTTTTAGTAGCGTACTCCCAAATATACCTCACTTGTTATTCTTTGGTGGCTGCAATCTGTGATTTATGCATTAAATATACACCAGCTGTGCATTGTTCATTACAAATATTATCTTTCCAGTGAAGGAGCGAATAATCAACATTTATGATCTTAGCCAACGGTAAATTTAGCAGTTTAGCTAACAAATAACTACAAAACAAGTGGGGAAGGATTATCTTCGTCGTGCCGAAGATTTTATACTCTTTTCGAACCAATAGGCAATTTTCACTCTGCCAACTGCACCACTGAAATTTCATAAGCTGTACAAAATCGTTTTGTCGCGTAAAATTTTTTTTTTTTCTAAGAATATTTAATTTATTGCCAGTTGTATAGCAGCTATAAGATATAGGGATCCGATCCGGCCGGCTCCAACCAATGTGATGTCTCTTTGAATAAGAAGTATCTGTGCAAAGTTTCATTGCGATAGATAAAAAAATATGGGATATATGGCCAAAACCGACTTCGAGTTGTATGGCAGCTATAAGATATAGTGGTCCGATCCAGCCGGCTCCAACCAATGTGATGTCTCTTTGAATAATAAGTATCAGTGCGAAGTTTCATTGCGATAGATTAAAAAACATGGGATATATGGCCAAAACCGACTTCAAGTTGTATGGCAGCTATAAGATATAGTGGTCCGATCCGGCCGGCTCCGACCAATGTGCTGTCCCCTAGAATAATAAGTGTATGTGCAAAGTTTTATCGCGATAGCTCTAAAACTGAGGGACTAGTTTGCATACATACATACAGACAGACAGACAGACAGACAGACAGACAGACAGACAGACAGACAGACAGACAGACGGACATTGCTAGATCAATTTGTATTGTCATTCTAAGCATACTGGCAGTAACTTTTGGGGGTCTCCGACGCTTCCTTCTATGCGTTACAAACTTCAGGACAAACTTAATATACTATTTTCTTCGAAAAGAGTATAAAAAAGTAAGCAAATATATAAAACACATTTCTCCCATGGGCAGCCGCTACTTTTGGCTTTGAGCCTTTCCACCAAAGGACTTGTACACCCCATCCACAAGATTAGGTATGCGCCCGATGTCCTCCAAAATGCTCATCTCTTCCCGCATGTTGTGCAAATATAGACGCCTCAAACGGCCTATCATGGGAGCCATCACCTTGGAGCTGACCACATCCTTGGCCAGCAGAGTGATGGGCTCATCCGACTTGTGCGGCAACTCACTGCGAGCTGTGGATGCAGCCGACAAACCGAGCGAGGGCAACACCATGTGACCTTGGCAATTCAGAATCTCTGTTCGCTCACTCATCTTGGTGGTCGAGTGATTCCCGAGATCCAGCTGTGAGTCATTCGCCTCGTGCCGATCTTCGCGATCTTCGCGTGCCGAATCAAATTGAGAAATGGAGTCACCTCGGTCCTGGCGCTCCCGACGGTGAGTGCGCTCCTTGTGATCCCTGCGCTCCTTGTGATCCCTGCGCTCCTTGTGATCCCTGCGCTCCTTGTGATCCCTGCGCTCCTTGTGATCCCTGCGCTCCTTGTGCTCCCGACGGTGAGTGCGCTCCTTGTGATCCCTGTGCTCCCGACGGTGAGTGCGCTCCGTGTGCTCAATGCGGTCATTGCACTCCTGGCGCTTCTTCAACTGTTGTCTCGATACCGAACCATTCGGAAGAGCTACGCTCGTCTTGCTGGACTCTCGGCGATAGTGCGAGTTTTTGTAAACAACACGCTCAGCGCCGTCGCCAAGGTCATCGGAATTGGAGGATCTCTCGTAAATGATATCCGGCAATGGAGGCGAACGGTAACCCTCCGGCTGACGTTGTTGCGTTGTTGAGTGTCGCTTCTTTGGCATTGTGCTGCCAATTATATGTACAGTTTGTGACTATACATGATAACAACAAATGTTTTAAAATACATATGAATAAGGAATGCCATTCTGTAACTAAAGAGAAAGTTCCAAGTTAATAAAAACAAGTGGGGAAGGATTATCTTCGGCGTGCCGAAGATTTTATACTCTTTTCGAACCAATAGGCAATTTTAACTCTGCCAACTGCACCACTGAAATTTCATATGCTGCACAAAATCGTTTTGTCGCGTAACATTTTTTTTGTTTTGTTCTAAGAATATTTAATTCATTGCCAGTTGTATAGCAGCTATAAGATATAGTGATCCGATCCGGCCGGCTCCAACCAATGTGATGTCTCTTTGAATAATAAGTATCTGTGCAAAGTTTCATAGCGATAGATTAAACAAGTAAGAACGCTATAGTCGAGAGTGCCCGACTATCAAATACCCTGTACCTAATTGTTAATAATAACTATTAATTATTTAATGAACACTATCCTGAATACTAAGAGAAATACCACTGTGGTAACTATAAACTGTTTCAAAGGTCATGGCGCTAATGCCATCACCGACAATATTTGAAAACGCCCAATCAATGTGAGAGTCACCATTGGTAGTGGGCGTTTTCATATCTAACAAAGACCTAAATCCTTTTTCGACTAGCTCACTATGAAGACTCCTAATACGCCTATCAAATCTTTTTAAACACAAATTAAAATCTCCTAATATAATACTCTCACCCCTTAAAAATGAATATTGCTGAAGTATATCCTCAAATTCTGTCTTAAACATAGATAGCAAATAGCTCGGACTTCTATAAATAACTAAAAAACTTATAGAATTATACCGGAATATTGCATATTCAAAAACGGCTGATCCAGATGTTTTTCTACCGCTGAAACAATGCGAAACATTGTTAAAAAGTTCATTCCTAATGTAAATGATGATGCCCCTTTTAGATCGAACTGCGTCGGGAATTACCTCACAATCTAGACGTATCGCAATAGTAAACCCAGGAATATCAACATTTTCGTTAGCGTATGAAGACGCTTCAACGAAACATAAAATAGACGACTGAAGCATTAGCTTATCTGCACGAATGTCTTCAATGTGACAGTTAATGCTTTGCGTGTTGTGGAAGAAAACGTCTAGGGCGGAACTGTTAACTAAATGATCATAATGAGTTCGAAGTAGTTTCTCAGTCCGCAATTTCTGAATTTGGTTCTGAACCTTATCATCATTTTTGGGAGGCCTAGAAGGAAGAAAATCTCCAATGATAAATAAACCTAAAGCAGTTGTTGCTCGACTACAAGCTACGTATATTGCAGCACGCTGCATACGAGGGCAAGTGTGGACCACCACTTTGCTATACGTAGCTCCCTGACTTTTGTGAATAGTTATACCTTCAGCAGGTACAACTGGAAATTGCCTACGGTCAATGGTAACTTGCTCATTTTTTCTATATTGGAAGCTTTTTACTACTTTTTGAATTGGGGTCCACGAAGCTTCTGCACGATGTGTGCACTTTGAGCGAGCAAGTACTCCTACGCTTTCCTCTGAAAATTTCATCCATAAGGTACTTGGAGTGCTGGATGCATCGAAATCTATTTGCATTAGTATGCCTGTGGCGCCATTTACTATCCCATCCCCAGTATCTACATTGACCGTTATCATATATTTGGCAGTTGTTTTTAAAAGAAGGGACATACACAATCCCTGTGTTTCGGACGTTTTGAAGCTACTAACGGCATCTAAAATTCTTAGCCTACTCGCCGCATTTAAATGTGTAGCTTTAATAATATCATTGGCGGTAGAAAAATATTGATCTGTCGGAATTGAATTCAATTTGGTGGTATTAAAATTGTCGGTCGCCGCATTTGTACTAAAGAGATGAATTGCATCATCGGGGATGTCCGATGGCTGACAAATGCGGGATCGGACAAGAGAAATATCTTCGGCTGTCATATTGCCAGATGCCATGTTATTTAAGGCAGAAGCGAATAATTGGTCACCCCGCTGTCGCATAATTTCTGTGAGCTCAAAATACTTAAAAAGGTCCCACAGAGAAGAAGAAAAAATTGCACTATAGGGATCATTTGAGTTGGATTCAAATATCCAACGATCGCCTACTGGTGGTAGCTGTCGTAGGTCTCCGAACACTATGACAGAAATACCACCAAATGGAGAAGTATTTTTGAAAATTTGCTTAAGACGAGAGTCCAAATGCGAAAACATTTTGGAACCTACCATTGATATTTCATCAATAATAATGAGTTTAAGGTCAATCAACCTTGAATGCAAAGTGTTAACTAAATCATGGCTTAAGGCCCTCAAATCTGAACCGGATTGGTTTATTGGAAGTGAAAACATGGAATGCAGTGTCGAACCACTGATTCCGAAAGCAGCTTTACCTGTGGGTGCACACAATAAAATTTTAACTAAATTTGGATCACTTCCTGGTTTGCTGTTATATATAACGGACAAAGATTGAAAAATTGCTGATATAAGTCGGCTCTTGCCGACACCAGCGCCACCTCCAACAAATTCGTGGTAGACGGATATGTTGCTGGCATTATGCAAAACATGGGTGAGATATATTTTCTGCCTTAAATTAAGCGATCTGACGATATTTGCTAAGCTTTCAGCTGAAATTATAGCCGGCAGCTTAATAACACGGACATCACTATCTCCAATGTTTTCATCCTCATTTGCATCGACATTTAAGACATTCAACTGAGGATTAATTTCTGGCAAACCTAATACTCTATATCCTTCATCTACTACTTCCTGATTATCAATTTCATTCTCTTCCTGAATTGCACTACTGAGTGCATCCTGAAGCTCACTATCATCCAAACTATTATATTTCCTACGATTTGTCTCAATTAACTCTTGATTTTGGCCACAAAATAATTCGCAATCCCGAATTACTAATTCCAAATTCTCATCCCTCCACGAGACATATAGCATGACTAACTCTCTAAAATAATTGCTCCTATCAGTATTGATATTGTATCGTCTATACCGGATTATACACGGACTTAATCTTTTCCTAATGAAACCACTATTATCGCGAAGTGCGTAAACTAATGATTGAGACCTTGGCGTTTCGATGTCATTTTCTCCATCATTATATTGGCGACCACTATGCCGTTTGCTGAAAGTATAAAAAGCCGCAAAATCAGCTAAGCACAAGCTTTCTAAAGCGTCGGGGCGCTGAACATAATGGTCGAGTAGACCTAGCTCAAATATTGCTGTTGAATCCACGGGTAGATTCTGCAGCTGAGCCCTAGATTTCAGGATTCTAACACGATGCTCTGGTAATGAAGTATTTATAAATACTTCAGCGATACTGCTTTCGGACAAATGCATACCTAAGCAGCAGTAAACGGCTTCCTGGGCGGATATTTCCGTACCCGAAATGAACTTGTGTCCTATGTGTTGTAACTTTTGTTTAATAGTTACATTGCCCCTACTAATCTCACTAACTGCTTCACGCATTAATTTGGAAATTCCTCTCTGAGACTTGTTAATATAATTAACGACGTAGCTACAGCAAGCATAGGGATCTAATATAAACTGAATATCAATATTAGCTCGCTGTAGTAGAAGAAGGTGAGTATTATAAGCGTTAAGCTTACTAGCTGCGATTGAGCGCTTCAAAAATATTTTTGGTTTCTTTATACTCGACCTAAGTGCATTTAAGTAGCCCTCATAACTAAGGTTAAGTTGATCATGGGACAAAAAGTTATTAAAATCGCTAAGACGCACTACGGTTTCATGATCAAACGGATACTCTAATAAATTTTGAATTTTTTCGAAATTTCTACGATGCTCATCTACATTTTGAGCATCTTCTCCTAATGGGAAAAGAATCTCTGTTTGGGGCATGGGAGGGTATGGAATACCGAATCTACATATTTGTTTTCCTCTAAATTCACGCCTACATGAATGCCCGTGATTGTGCATTTGATACTCCAAGAATGGAGCTACATCCGGGTTACGGGTATCAGTTGTGATAAACTGATCAATAAAAGACTTAACGGGGGGAATACTTGACTCATCGTTTGAGTCAAGCTTGGGGGCGTCTTTCAGCCAAAACATGCCGTGAATGAGTGGTGAGCCTCTTTGCTGAAACTCTACTCGCCAATAAAATTTAATGACTCTATGGTCACCGAAAACACCGCCTTCCTTCTTCATTAATTTTAGAAGCTGCCTATATCGAAAATCAAAATACCTAGCACAAGTCACTGGATCAGCTCTGATAAGACGGGCCTTATCATTAAAATTTAAATTTGATGCTAGATCCTCTGACATGTCTATCTTATCTACGTTTTTAGATAGTAAAACTAACAGCTCCGTCCACCTGGTCTCTGCTGCCGAAAATGTTATAAAAAAGGTCGGAAGACCAAACTGCCTAATCATAGCCATCACTTTCTTCTTTTCTGCTTCCCAATGAGCAGGAGACGTGCGAATACCTCTCAAAACCCTATAGCCATCATCGTGGCGAATTAAATTGTTAATATGGTCATCATTAAGGGCATTTGCCGCGGAAATGCCATGAGTGGCGCTGTGCTTACGCAAGCAAATTGATGTATTATTCCTAATATTAATCATTTCTAACTTTTTAAAGTTATGAAATAATTTATCAGTTCTACAACCTCTTCTATCAAAATTTCTAAGCTCAGATCTAACTATGGTTGTAAAACTTTCTGAGCATTTCCTTTTAATGCCAGCGAATATTGTTGGGAAGGCCAGCTCCTCGGAATCGCAATCTGCAATCAAATCTAAAGGACGCTGACCCTCTCCAGGTGCCATAACTAACCTTTGCACAGCTAAGTTCTCAAGTGGAACATTTTCCAGCAAAGTTTCCTGGCCTCCTGGATTTATATTTTCTTCTTCCACATTATTATGGTCATTTGTGGAAGTTTGAGCAGATCTTTCTATTAGCTCAGTAACTAAGTCCCTATCTTCAGCTGATGCAACAAAGGGAACTGTGTCAGATGAAAAGGAAGACAGCCAGTTTTCATTAACTACAATCTGGTGTTTCCTGTAGAGCTCTGTGTCAACTAGAAATCTGATTGCATCAGCAATTTTAGAGGGCCTAATGGATTCAGCCATGAAATCATGGCTATATTCCATTCTACGCTTGAGGTGTATCTGAACTACCTCGGCTTCACTAAATGACCTTGGGAGGGACGTAACAACATTAGCTACGGGAATCGGTACATTGACCACTGCTCCTTTAATGGCGTTTTGACGGCCATACCCTAAAGATTTAATAATCATAAAAGGAAGGCGTGGGGATATAAGCCTTTCCTCTAAAGGCGTTAAGCCTTTTAAACATTCCGGAAGTTCCGGAAAATCTAATCCATTTGCTACTGAAGCCCTTGGTTTTTTGCCTAACTTTATGCTCCTGCTGCATGTCTTGCAAAAACTATATTTATTATGGCAGGAAGGGAAAACTGTAGAAAGACTTAAAATATCTGCACTAATTTCTGCACTACATTTGCTTTCTACAACTTCCCTGGAAATTTTGTCCACTTGATGTGGGAACCACAGGCCTTTGCAACAAATGCAAACCTGATCTGGGCCCTGCTTGACCATTCTATTAAAGGTGACCATCATATCACCTAAAGTTCGGATAGCCTGACCAGCTCTATCTTCTGGAAGGGTATTCGCACGATGTTCCCTATTTTGAGTTGCATTACGTCTATTCTCTGCTATTCTACTATCGGGATGGCTCCTATACTGGCTGACTCTCTGTGTTAAACTCCTATTGGCGTCGAAAGCCTCCTGGCGTGCTTGTATACGAGCACTTCGCCTTGCACTTGTATTTCGTGCCTGCTCAAGTATTCTACGAATTGGATCGTTTCTAATTTGCGACCTCTGGCTCCTATCTCTTGCTCTTTCTAAAAGTCTGCGCTCTTGATTCTGCCTAAGGCCCGCCCGTCGTAGACTGTCTTGCGTCTGTTCATTCGCCCTGTAAAAAACGTCGGCCCGTCGAGTTGCACGGTGGGCTGTATTTTGTCCCTGCTCGTCAGCCCTGTATACAGGGTCTTGTCTGCGTCTCGATCGACGCGAAGTATCAGCTAATTGTTCCAGTTCTCTAACTGGGGAATCGGCCCGTCGAGTTGCACGGTGGGCTGTATTTTGTCCCTGCTCGTCAGCCCTGTATACAGGGTCTTGTCTGCGTCTCGATCGACGCGAAGTATCAGCTAATTGTTCCAGTTCTCTAACTGGGGAATCGGCCCGTCGAGTTGCACGGTGGGCTGTATTTTGTCCCTGCTCGTCAGCCCTGTATACAGGGTCTTGTCTGCGTCTCGATCGACGCGAAGTATCAGCTAATTGTTCCAGTTCTCTAACTGGGGAATCGGCCCGTCGAGTTGCACGGTGGGCTGTATTTTGTCCCTGCTCGTCAGCCCTGTATACAGGGTCTTGTCTGCGTCTCGATCGACGCGAAGTATCAGCTAATTGTTCCAGTTCTCTAACTGGGGAATCGGCCCGTCGAGTTGCACGGCGGGCTGTATTTTGTCCCTGCTCGTCAGCCCTGTATACAGGGTCTTGTCTGCGTCTCGATCGACGCGAAGTATCAGCTAATTGTTCCAGTTCTCTAACTGGAGATTCGGCCCGTCGAGTTGCACGGCGGGCTGTATTTTGTCCCTGCTCGTCAGCCCTGTATACAGGGTCTTGTCTGCGTCTCGATCGACGCGAAGTATCAGCTAATTGTTCCAGTTCTCTAACTGGGGAATCGGCCCGTCGAGTTGCACGGTGGGCTGTATTTTGTCCCTGCTCGTCAGCCCTGTATACAGGGTCTTGTCTGCGTCTCGATCGACGCGAAGTATCAGCTAATTGTTCCAGTTCTCTAACTGGGGAATCGGCCCGTCGAGTTGCACGGCGGGCTGTATTTTGTCCCTGCTCGTCAGCCCTGTATACAGGGTCTTGTCTGCGTCTCGATCGACGCGAAGTATCAGCTAATTGGTCCAGTTCTCTAACTGGGGAATCGGCCCGTCGAGTTGCACGGCGTGCTGTATTTTGTCCCTGCTCGTCAGCCCTGTATACAGGGTCTTGTCTGCGTCTCGATCGACGCGAAGTATCAGCTAATTGTTCCAGTTCTCTAACTGGGGAATCGGCCCGTCGAGTTGCACGGCGTGCTGTATTTTGTCCCTGCTCGTCAGCCCTGTATACAGGGTCTTGTCTGCGTCTCGATCGACGCGAAGTATCAGCTAATTGTTCCAGTTCTCTAACTGGGGAATCGGCCCGTCGAGTTGCACGGTGGGCTGTATTTTGTCCCTGCTCGTCAGCCCTGTATACAGGGTCTTGTCTGCGTCTCGATCGACGCGAAGTATCAGCTAATTGTTCCAGTTCTCTAACTGGAGAATCTGCCCGGCGTGTTGCACGGCGTGCCGTATCTTGTCCCTGTTCGGCTATCCTAACTGTATTGATATTCCTGCGAGCTTGGTGACTTTGTCTATCTCGGATCCTTTCAGATTCTCTAAATTCCTCATTTTCCCTACGCTCTCTTTGAGACACTGCATTAACTATTCTCTCCTGCTCAGTATAATCTGAATTTGACCTATTCAATTGATTTCTTGCCCTACGCCTTTGAGAGCGATTGGAAGCAGAACTTCTGTTCAACCTTGGCATATTGCTATACTATGATGTGCTCAATATATATGTAGATATATATATATATTCCGATTAAAATTTGCTAAAATTGATTCGAAAATTCAATCAATGAAAAGTGTAAAATTAGGTATGCCAGAAACCGGCAATAATAGTGAACATAATCGGGAAAAATTTGATTAATTAAATATATATAAATATAATTTTTTCAGAAAAAAAAATTAATTTTATTATTTAAATATAAGTAATTATGAAAAGAAAAACTCGGTACAAAAATATGATAAGTGCCTGGATGAATATGAATCGAATGGATAGCTAAAATACGATACAAAAAAGGTTAAGGCACAAGCACATACAACCAAACAGCAGTACCCAGACTACAGTTTAATGTAAGTTATATCGGAAAAAAAGTGTATTAAATTATTGTTGAAAAAAATTAATTAATTATTGATACAAATATATATATATATTATTATTAATACTTTATTATATTAATATTAATATATTAATAAATATGCAAAAACTTTATAGAGTAAAAGTTTGTTCTATTATTATGCATATATTATTAAAAACATACAATAAAAGCAAATTCGTGAACAAAATTAGTATAAAATTCTGGGATAAAAGCCAGTAATGGAAAGCTGAAATGATTTTAAGTGATATTGCAAAAGTGCGCGCACACACACACTCTTATTAGCTCAACTAAACGCAAGTGCAACACGTAGATCTAAATGTGCCGAAACGCAAAGGACCACAGCGAATAAAATTGATTAAGAAATGAAGATCAAACACTGTCACACAGTAATGTTCTTTTTAAAATGCAAGCAATGAAATTTTAAAAATGATGTATGCCAGAAACCGACAATAGAGGCGAAAAATCGGGGGAAATTATACTTAATTAAATATAGATAAACATTAAATTTTTCTGATAAAAATTAATTGAATAATAATACAAATACGTTAAGCACCTGGATGAATGTGAAGCGAATGACGATAACACGGTAAAAGCACAAGCATAGACAAAAGTCGCGTAGGTCAAAACCTAGACGGAGACGAGAGCCAATTCTGGAAAACGCGTGTGCCGAATGTGCCCAAACGCGACAGCCAAAAACCGCACGCGATATATGTATATATATTCATATATTTTATATAATATTAATATTATATTATATAAATATTTTATTATATTAATATTATAATTTTAATAAATATACGTAAAAAATTCAATTTTTCTGGAAAAGAAATTTGTCTTTTTATGTAAATACGAAAAGAAAATTCGCTTAAACAAATATCATAAAAACCTGGATGAATGTGAAACGAATAGCGATCAAAAGATAAAGGCACAAGAATATACAACCACACAGCAGTGCCCAGACTGCAAATTGATGATGGTGATATTCCCCAAACGCAACTGCAGCAGATGAACTCCAATCTGAAAGCCGCGTCGATCCAAACCTACACGGAGACGAGAGTCAATACTGGAAAACGCGAGGTCCGAAACGCGAAACACGACAGCCGAAAACCGCACGCGACTCCTAATAAGCACGAACACGAGCAAACGAACAGCAAACACATTCACACAATAAAGAAAATTCGAAAAGCAATTAAATATTGAAAATTGCGGATGCTAGAAACCGGCAAAAGGCGTGGGCCAAGTTCTGGAAAACACGGTAGATGCTACAGGCAGAGTGAGCGTCTGAAAACGCGGGCGCTGAAACAGCTCGCGATTTTTAATACAAGCACAACACACCAATGATTCTTATGCGTACGCAAAAATTATAAGCGATTCAAATGAGTCAATCAATGCACAAACACCTGCCAGCGATGAACTATTGCAATTAATTGTTAAAAAGTCTTAAGGAATGTTCCTTTGCAAAATTTTTGCCGCGCAAACACACACACACACACAATTAATCACCGCTCAATTATAATTTAATTGAATACACGTACTAAACTACCGACGCGTGTTTTTAAGACGCCTAAATGAATTTATGATGGTCGTAATGAAAATTACGTTTGGAAAATCGTTTGAAAAACCGAGAAAACTCAGAAGAAAACTCAGAAAACGACGCTGTAAAAAATTCGCAAACGCCCGATTCAATCGTACGCAGCAAACTGAAGAGGAGAAGCAATGCGTGGAAAAGTGCATGCAAGTGTGAGGAGATGGGCGCATATTTAACGCGCCAAAATCGTCTGCCCACATAATAGGCGAGAAAGACAAAGACAAAGGATAGCGGCACTTTTGTCGCGTGCCAATGTAGTCAGGGGAGGGGGGAGGGGGGCATGCAGTTGATTTTCTGTTAATAACAGACTCCAAATGCCAGGCTACAAATTGGAGGAAAGCAAACGAAACGATAATAGCCGAATGCGAGCTGCCTGCAGAAGAAAAACGAGCACACATCGGCTACTTCCGAGCATGAACATTGATTTTGATAGAACAGCGCATTGTTATCAACATAAAATGTTAGCTTGTAAAAATTCGTCTGTTATTATTTTTTTTTTGCGTGATAATATTTGTATTGTTGATCGTTCATGTTCATATGTGTATCAAATAGCTGGCAACCACAATTTTTTAGCATTAACTACAAAAACCATATAGGAAATTATTTTAATGGCGAAAAAACAGGAATTAAATTTTTTTTAATATATTTGTCTTAATGTGTTAATGAAATGCTAAACATTTTTTTGGATATCTTATAGTCCAGTTATATTGGAAAAAAAAATTGGAAAACAAAAAAAATGTAAAATATATGTTTGATTTATATTGGCGCGTTCGGGGATCGAACCCGAGAACCCACTCAATGCCTCAGCTGTTGTGCTTAAGCGACACTCTATCAACTGCACCACCGTTTTTGGCATTAGGCAAGCCAATGTCATATTAAAAAAAAAACTTTCAAATAATATTTAATAAATTCTAATAGAAATAAAACATCAATATTACACATAATTATTCTTAATATTATTATTATTATGCGCATACAAGCGCTAGTTACAGTGAAGGGTGTGGAAGGGGAGGGGGGATGTGGCCATGCTAGTTCATTTTCTGTTAATAACAGACTTTAAATGCCAGGCTACAAATTGGAGGAAAGCAAACGAAACGATAATAGCCGAACGCGAGCTGCCTGCAGAAGAAAAACGAGCACACATCGGCTACTTCAGAGCTTTAACATTGATTGATATAACAGCGCATTGTTATTAGCATAAATGTTAACTTGTGAAAATTCGTCGTTATATTTTTTGTGAACAATATTTGCATTGGTGAGATCGATCGATCTAGATGGCCAACACAATTTTGTAACATAAACAACAAAAACCAAATAAGGAATTTAATGTAATGGCGAAAAAAGAGGAACTACAAATACTTTTAAAATATATTTTCCCTAATGTATATATATAATTCGCTGTCATAGTTTCCAGTGGGAATGCAAAACATTTGTTTGTTATTTTGGAATCTAATATTCAATTGGTATTTGAAAAAATAATTGGAAAAGAAAGTAATGTAAAAAAAAATGATTGATTTATATTGGCGCTATCGGGGAGCGAACCTGAGACCCCACTCAATGCCTCGCTGTTGTGCTTAAGCGACACTCTATCAGCTGGACCATCGTTTTTGGCATTAGGCATGCCAAAGTCATTTTATTAAAATATGAATATAAACAATATTCAATGAATTATAATATTACACATAATTATCATGTACTTTTCATGTGCTTAAACATATCATTTGTATCTTAATATGCCATAGCAAAAGAATATACATATGTACAATGTATAGCTACGCCAAGCGCATACAAGCGTTATGGACAGGGGGGGGGGACGCTAGTTCATTTTCTGTTAATAGCAGACTTCAAATGCCAAGCTACAAATTGGAGGAAAGCAAACGAAACGATAGCAGTCAAATGCGAGCTGCCTCTAGAAGAGAAATGCAATGTTGATGCTATTTATAGAACAGCGCATTATTAACATAAAATGTAATCTTGTGAAAATTCGTCTGTTATTTGTTTTTGTGGGACAATGTTTGTGACCGATCACTAGTAGATGTGTATAAAATAGCTAGCGACCACAATTTTGTAACACAGACAACAAAAAACCTAATGAGGAACTTATTTTATTTTTAATTTTTCAACTATTTTTGCAATAATGTATATTTGGAATAAATAAACTATTTTCTTTGACCAAAAGCAAGAGGCACACCTTTGTTATGCAACTCGTTTTTGGAAAATTAAATCTTAAATAAATTCTGTGTTTACTGTCCGATCTTTGTGAAATTTTGTTTGCACATAGTTCGTAATAAAATGTGTGACCAAACCAAATTGCAAGGTCGTACCTTCAAAAATGCGTTTTTTTAACTTTTGGGGGTTTGGGGGGTGGTATCCAAAAAGTGAAAAATTTGTTCATGTGTATGCTATTCGAGATTATACATGTCAAATTAGGGGCCTCTAGCTCTTATAACTTGTAAGTTATATCCAAAAAACGCTGGTCTAAAATCGAAATTTATCGATAACTTTTGAACGGGACGAGCTATCGATAAATTTTAATAAACTTGATCTGTCCCGGGATTAGGAGAACTTATGTTCCAAATATGAAGTCTCTAGCTCTTGTAGTCTCTGATATCTGTGTGTTCATACAGACAGACAGACGGACAGACGGACAGACGGACAGACGGAAAGACGGACAGACGGACAGACGGACAGACGGACAGACAGACGGACATGGCCAGATCGACTCGGCTATTGATACTGATCAATAATATATATACTTTATATGGTCGGAGATGCTTCCTTATGCCTGTTACATACTTTTGCACAACTCCATAATACCCTTTTTACCCATTTTTAATGGGTACAGGGTATAAAAATGATTGATTTATATTGGCGCTATCGGGGAGCGAACCTGAGACCCCACTCAATGCCTCGCTGTTGTGCTTAAGCGACACTCTATCAGCTGGACCATCGTTTTTGGCATTAGGCATGCCAAAGTCATTTTATTAAAATATGAATATAAACAATATTCAATGAATTATAATATTACACATAATTATCATGTACTTTTCATGTGCTTAAACATATCATTTGTATCTTAATATGCCATAGCAAAAGAATATACATATGTACAATGTATAGCTACGCCAAGCGCATACAAGCGTTATGTACAGGGGGGGGGACGCTAGTTCATTTTCTGTTAATAGCAGACTTCAAATGCCAAGCTACAAATTGGAGGAAAGCAAACGAAACGATAGCAGTCAAATGCGAGCTGCCTCTAGAAGAGAAATGCAATGTTGATGCTATTTATAGAACAGCGCATTATTAACATAAAATGTAATCTTGTGAAAATTCGTCTGTTATTTGTTTTTGTGGGACAATGTTTGTGACCGATCACTAGTAGATGTGTATAAAATAGCTAGCGACCACAATTTTGTAACACAGACAACAAAAAACCTAATGAGGAACTTATTTTATTTTTAATTTTTCAACTATTTTTGCAATAATGTATATTTGGAATAAATAAACTATTTTCTTTGACCAAAAGCAAGAGGCACACCTTTGTTATGCAACTCGTTTTTGGAAAATTAAATCTTAAATAAATTCTGTGTTTACTGTCCGATCTTTGTGAAATTTTGTTTGCACATAGTTCGTAATAAAATGTGTGACCAAACCAAATTGCAAGGTCGTACCTTCAAAAATGCGTTTTTTTAACTTTTGGGGGTTTGGGGGGTGGTATCCAAAAAGTGAAAAATTTGTTCATGTGTATGCTATTCGAGATTATACATGTCAAATTAGGGGCCTCTAGCTCTTATAACTTGTAAGTTATATCCAAAAAACGCTGGTCTAAAATCGAAATTTATCGATAACTTTTGAACGGGACGAGCTATCGATAAATTTTAATAAACTTGATCTGTCCCGGGATTAGGAGAACTTATGTTCCAAATATGAAGTCTCTAGCTCTTGTAGTCTCTGATATCTGTGTGTTCATACAGACAGACAGACGGACAGACGGACAGACGGACAGACAGACGGACATGGCCAGATCGACTCGGCTATTGATACTGATCAATAATATATATACTTTATATGGTCGGAGATGCTTCCTTATGCCTGTTACATACTTTTGCACAACTCCATAATACCCTTTTTACCCATTTTTAATGGGTACAGGGTATAAAAATGATTGATTTATATTGGCGCTATCGGGGAGCGAACCTGAGACCCCACTCAATGCCTCGCTGTTGTGCTTAAGCGACACTCTATCAGCTGGACCATCGTTTTTGGCATTAGGCATGCCAAAGTCATTTTATTAAAATATGAATATAAACAATATTCAATGAATTATAATATTACACATAATTATCATGTACTTTTCATGTGCTTAAACATATCATTTGTATCTTAATATGCCATAGCAAAAGAATATACATATGTACAATGTATAGCTACGCCAAGCGCATACAAGCGTTATGGACAGGGGGGGGGGACGCTAGTTCATTTTCTGTTAATAGCAGACTTCAAATGCCAAGCTACAAATTGGAGGAAAGCAAACGAAACGATAGCAGTCAAATGCGAGCTGCCTCTAGAAGAGAAATGCAATGTTGATGCTATTTATAGAACAGCGCATTATTAACATAAAATGTAATCTTGTGAAAATTCGTCTGTTATTTGTTTTTGTGGGACAATGTTTGTGACCGATCACTAGTAGATGTGTATAAAATAGCTAGCGACCACAATTTTGTAACACAGACAACAAAAAACCTAATGAGGAACTTATTTTATTTTTAATTTTTCAACTATTTTTGCAATAATGTATATTTGGAATAAATAAACTATTTTCTTTGACCAAAAGCAAGAGGCACACCTTTGTTATGCAACTCGTTTTTGGAAAATTAAATCTTAAATAAATTCTGTGTTTACTGTCCGATCTTTGTGAAATTTTGTTTGCACATAGTTCGTAATAAAATGTGTGACCAAACCAAATTGCAAGGTCGTACCTTCAAAAATGCGTTTTTTTAACTTTTGGGGGGTTTGGGGGTGGTATCCAAAAAGTGAAAAATTTGTTCATGTGTATGCTATTCGAGATTATACATGTCAAATTAGGGGCCTCTAGCTCTTATAACTTGTAAGTTATATCCAAAAAACGCTGGTCTAAAATCGAAATTTATCGATAACTTTTGAACGGGACGAGCTATCGATAAATTTTAATAAACTTGATCTGTCCCGGGATTAGGAGAACTTATGTTCCAAATATGAAGTCTCTAGCTCTTGTAGTCTCTGATATCTGTGTGTTCATACAGACAGACAGACGGACAGACGGACAGACGGACAGACGGAAAGACGGACAGACGGACAGACGGACAGACGGACAGACAGACGGACATGGCCAGATCGACTCGGCTATTGATACTGATCAATAATATATATACTTTATATGGTCGGAGATGCTTCCTTATGCCTGTTACATACTTTTGCACAACTCCATAATACCCTTTTTACCCATTTTTAATGGGTACAGGGTATAAAAATGATTGATTTATATTGGCGCTATCGGGGAGCGAACCTGAGACCCCACTCAATGCCTCGCTGTTGTGCTTAAGCGACACTCTATCAGCTGGACCATCGTTTTTGGCATTAGGCATGCCAAAGTCATTTTATTAAAATATGAATATAAACAATATTCAATGAATTATAATATTACACATAATTATCATGTACTTTTCATGTGCTTAAACATATCATTTGTATCTTAATATGCCATAGCAAAAGAATATACATATGTACAATGTATAGCTACGCCAAGCGCATACAAGCGTTATGGACAGGGGGGGGGGACGCTAGTTCATTTTCTGTTAATAGCAGACTTCAAATGCCAAGCTACAAATTGGAGGAAAGCAAACGAAACGATAGCAGTCAAATGCGAGCTGCCTCTAGAAGAGAAATGCAATGTTGATGCTATTTATAGAACAGCGCATTATTAACATAAAATGTAATCTTGTGAAAATTCGTCTGTTATTTGTTTTTGTGGGACAATGTTTGTGACCGATCACTAGTAGATGTGTATAAAATAGCTAGCGACCACAATTTTGTAACACAGACAACAAAAAACCTAATGAGGAACTTATTTTATTTTTAATTTTTCAACTATTTTTGCAATAATGTATATTTGGAATAAATAAACTATTTTCTTTGACCAAAAGCAAGAGGCACACCTTTGTTATGCAACTCGTTTTTGGAAAATTAAATCTTAAATAAATTCTGTGTTTACTGTCCGATCTTTGTGAAATTTTGTTTGCACATAGTTCGTAATAAAATGTGTGACCAAACCAAATTGCAAGGTCGTACCTTCAAAAATGCGTTTTTTTAACTTTTGGGGGGTTTGGGGGGTGGTATCCAAAAAGTGAAAAATTTGTTCATGTGTATGCTATTCGAGATTATACATGTCAAATTAGGGGCCTCTAGCTCTTATAACTTGTAAGTTATATCCAAAAAACGCTGGTCTAAAATCGAAATTTATCGATAACTTTTGAACGGGACGAGCTATCGATAAATTTTAATAAACTTGATCTGTCCCGGGATTAGGAGAACTTATGTTCCAAATATGAAGTCTCTAGCTCTTGTAGTCTCTGATATCTGTGTGTTCATACAGACAGACAGACGGACAGACGGACAGACGGACAGACAGACGGACATGGCCAGATCGACTCGGCTATTGATACTGATCAATAATATATATACTTTATATGGTCGGAGATGCTTCCTTATGCCTGTTACATACTTTTGCACAAAACCATAATACCCTTTTTACCCATTTTTAATGGGTTCAGGGTATGAAAAATGTTACGCGACAAAACGATTTTGTGCAGCATATGAAATTTCAGTGGTGCAGTTGGCAGAGTTAAAATTGCCTATTGGTTCGAAAAGAGTATAAAATCTTCGGCACGCCGAAGATAATCCTTCCCCACTTGTTTTAATTGCTTTGATGCATCTTGGAGACAGCAACTATTTCCAAATGTTTTCTTTTCCGTACTTATTCTCTATTTTTGAAGTATTACAATAATAATTTAATACACTTTCGTTGACAAAATATTTTTGCGTAATCTTTTTCAAACATTTGTTCCAAAAATAGTAAAATCACAGTAGGCTTCACTTGATTATCAAATATAAAACAGGTGAGCCAACTCCATATATATTTCATTTTCATTCCACCCGTGCTCGGCGTCCGAGTCGGAACGTAAATTCTCGCTAGAAAACCTGAAAAATATTTTCAAATATATTTAAAATAAACGAATAGCGATCCTATTTTATATATATATATAGCGACCTGACGATGCACCATTCAAACTATCTGATGGATAAGCCCACTGATTCCAATTCGCGTCGAGCTCAAACTGCTGCAACTACCTTCAACTTAAGATGTGACTACATCCAATGCCATCTGCAGAATACGCCTCGTCCGACGCCGTTCAAGAGGACGTCCAAGAATTGCCTGTGCATCACGACTGTGCAATTCTCACCAGACATGGGACGTGGCTGTTATTTGCCATCATCCGGGCCATGGCCAATATTCGACTCAAGTGAATTTAGCTGCGACTACAGTGAAACGGATTGTATAATTTATAAGAATTCTCAGTATGGCAGGGACTCAAGCAGTGCGGTACACAGCGAGATCAGCCTGCAGCGCACTGGGAGAACTCATCGTAGTGACCGCCAGGAGAACAGAGACCGAGACCGCAAGGAGAGGTGTGAATCCATGTATCAGCATGTGCTGGAACGCGAGCAGCTTCGGCAGGCGAATGATACGGATACCGACTCCCTATCCACGATCAGCATAGGAACTACTTCGATGTCGGGCCAGAGCCAGAGCCAAAGCCAGAGCCAGAGCCAAAGCCAGAGCCAGAGCGATAGTCACAATAGCCACACTGGCCTCTCACAGTTTGAACAGGAGCTGGAGCAAGAATCGCAGCAGTTGGCACGTGGCTTTTACTTGCCTCCACTGCCGGCCTTCGTATACGAGCCACCCAACCCATACCCAAATGCTTCTTGCGCCTGCGGTGATCTTATACATAAGAGCTGTCTTTATTGGCGGGGCTACAGCGGGATGGGCACATCTCGGCCGTATGATCCGCCATCGGAACTCAAAGAGTGTATTAAGTTTTTTTTTTTTTTTTTTTTTAATTTTCGCATAACACACCACAAAATTTCCACCATGAATTTCGTTATTTTTTTTTTGGTTGTTGTTCGCTCAGCGAACACTGACGTGCACAGGAGACAGGACTCGGGAATCGGGACTCGGGTGCCCATCCACCCATCTGGGTCGTCCTGCTCGGGACGCTGCCTCCAGCAGCGTGGCTTGCAGCGTGGCTTGCAGCGTGGCTTGCGCTTCATGCAAGCCTTCTTCTTTGGCCGGCACTTGGGCTTGGGCTTGCACCTGGGACGGCGATTGCAGACCGGCTTGGGACGGCAGCGGCGCCGGGGCTTGGGACAGGAGCGGCGCCGGGGCTTGGGACAGGAGCGGCGCTTCTTGCGCTTGGAGCACGCATTGGCCTTGGCCATGTCGCAGTCGCTGAAGTCGTCGTTCTCGGCGCTCTCCTTGCAGCAGACGACGCTGCAGCTGGGCAAGTTGTCATCGGATGTGTAAATGATCAAGGCCGGCGCACACAGGTTGGTTTCCGTTAGTGTGGCCTCATTGATGCGACTGCTGCTCATCTGCGATAGGGAATCCCCCGAAAAGGATTCCTCCGAAATGCTCATTTCTCTCGAAATTTCGTGCAAACAAGAAAAGAATTGTGAAATGAAGAAAACAATAAAATGTTATGGAATGAAGTTCAACATTTTTTTTCAAGCTTTTTTTATTTACTTTCTATGAAACCTTTTTTTCCAAAAACCGCTTAGATTATTAATTTCGAGCATATTGCATTTCCTGGGCCACATAACATATCGATAATATGATTTTGGTCTTGTGTTAATCTATAGGTCCAATTTGCCACATACAATTCACAATTCGTTAAAGCGCATAACTAAAGACTTGCCTGCCTAAAACTGAGTTAATTTAGCAAAGCTAAGTGTTGCTCTGCAGATTTTTATTTACCTGCAATTCTTTTCCAATAATATTTAAATTATTTTTAATTACAATTTTTTACTGGAATTTCATGATTTGAAGTAAACAATTTTGTTGTGCTGTGGCATTTAAAATGTGAATTTTTGTTTATAGTTTTTTTTTTACAATTTCCTGAGGTACTATATAAATAACAACTCGAACATTTTGCAGTAGTTGAAGTTTAACATATTTTTTTCAAGCATTTGTTTTTATACCCTGAACCCATTAAAAATGGGTAAAAAGGGTATTATGGTTTTGTGCAAATGTATGTAACAGGCATAAGGAAGCATCTCCGACCATATAAAGTATATATATTATTGATCAGTATCAACAGCCGAGTCGATCTAGCCATGTCCGTCTGTCTGTCCGTCTGTCCGTCTGTCTGTCTGTATGAACACACAGATATCAGAGACTACAAGAGCTAGAGACTTCATATTTGGAACATAAGTTCTCCTAATCCCGGGACAGATCAAGTTTATTTCATTTGATCGATAACTCATCGCATTCAAAAGTTATCGATAAATTTTGATTTTAGACTAGCGTTTTTGGGACATAACTTCAAAGTTATAAAAGCTAGAGAGCCCAAATTTGGCATGTATAATCTCGAATAGCATACACATGTAACAAATATTTCACTTTTTGGATACCACCCCCCAAACCCCCCAAAAGTTAAAAAAACGCATTTTTAAAGGTACGACCTTGCAATTTGGTTTGGTCACACATATTATCGACAATTACTTGCCCCAAAAATCAATAAGATCGGACAATAAACACAGAAGTTATTTAAGATTTAACTTTCCATTGTGTGGGGCTCAGCGAAAAAGCAAGCTAACTGCTTAAACCGCTTGCACTGCTTGTACTGCAGCATGTGTGTGTTTAGAGCAGTACGAATGATTGTAAGGACTGGGTTCAGGGTATCTCGTAGTCGGGCACTCCCGACTAGAGCACTCTTACTTGTTTTATTTACTTTCCATGAAAACATTTTTTTTTCCAAAAACCGCTTAAATTATTAATTCCAAGCATATTGTTCTTGTTTGGCCTTATAACATATCGATTCATGATTTGCAGCAATCAATTTTTTTTGTGCTGTGGCATATAAAGTGAATTTTTTTTGTTTTGTTCTAAGAATATTTAATTCATTGCCAGTTGTATGGCAGCTATAAGATATAGTGATCCGATCCGGCCGGCTCCAACTAATGTGATGTCTCTTTGAATAATAAGTATCTGTGCAAAGTTTCATCGCGATAGATTAAAAAACATGGGATATATGGCCAAAACCGACTTCGAGTTGTATGGCAGCTATAAGATATAGTGATCCGAACCAGCCGGCTCCAACCAATGTAATGTCTCTTTGAATAATAAGTATCAGTGCAAAGTTTCATCGCGATAGATTAAAAAACATGGGATATATGGCCAAAACCGACTTCGAGTTGTATGGCAGCTATAAGATATAGTGGTCCGATCCGGCCGGCACCGACCAATGTGCTGTCCCCTGGAATAATAAGTGTCTGTGCAAAGTTTTATCGCGATAGCTCAAAAACTGAGGGACTAGTTTGCATACATACAGACAGACAGACAGACAGACAGACAGACGGACGGACATGGCTAGATCAATTTGTATTGTCATTCTAAGCATACTGGTAGTAACTTTTGGGGGTCTCCGACGCTTCCTTCTATGCGTTACAAACTTCAGCACAAACTTAATATACTATTTTCTTCGAAAAGAGTATAATAAATACACGAAAGCAAATTTGTATATAATGTGTGAAGCAATTTCGATTTTTCTACGGAAAAGTTCATAGAAATGCCAATTGATGTAAAGCTCACATAACTGTCTAAACTGATCCATAATACAATCCCCAGGCAGTTTTGATATATTAGATCTGCATTTAAATCTGAAGCAATTGCAAATCTTGTAATCGCCATTAAGGACAAGATTGAGATCTGAACCCCCGACAGCGAACTCGCTTGTTCAGTCTGATTATAAATGCCTAAGTGCTTGTGCTTATTATGATTCATTATATTTATACCCTGAACCCATTAAAAATGGGTAAAAGGGTATTATGGTTTTGTGCAAATGTATGTAACAGGCATAAGGAAGCATCTCCGACCATATAAAGTATATATATTATTGATCAGTATCAATAGCCGAGTCGATCTGGCCATGTCCGTCTGTCTGTCCGTCTGTCCGTCTGTCTGTCTGTATGAACACACAGATATCAGAGACTTCAAGAGCTAGAGACTTCATATTTGGAACATAAGTTCTCCTAATCCCGGGACAGATCAAGTTTATTAAAATTTATCGATAGCTCGTCCCGTTCAAAAGTTATCGATAAATTTCGATTTTAGACCAGCGTTTTTGGATATAACTTACAAGTTATAAGAGCTAGAGGCCCATAATTTGACATGTATAACTACGAATAGCATACACATGTAACAAATATTTCACTTTTTGGATACCACCCCCAAACCCCCAAAAGTTCAAAAAACCCATTTTTGAAGGTACGACCTTGCAATTTGGTTTGGTAACACATATTATCGACAATTGTTTGCCCCAAAATTTCAATATGATCGGACAATAAACACAGAAGTTATTTAAGATTTAACTTTCCATTGTGTGGGGCTCAGCGAAATAGCAAGCTAACTGCTCAAACCGCTTGCACTGCTTGTACTGCTTGTACTGCTTGTACTGCAGCATGTGTGTGTTTAGATTAGTATGAATGATTGTAAGGACTGGGTTCAGGGTATCTCGTAGTCGGGCACTCCCGACTAGAGCACTCTTACTTGTTTTAATTGCTTTGATGCATCTTGGAGACAGCAACTATTTCCAAATGTTTTCTTTTCCGTACTTATTCTCTATTTTTGAAGTATTACAATAATAATTTAATACACTTTCGTTGACAAAATATTTTTGCGTAATCTTTTTCAAACATTTGTTCCAAAAATAGTAAAATCACAGTAGGCTTCACTTGATTATCAAATATAAAACAGGTGAGCCAACTCCATATATATTTCATTTTCATTCCACCCGTGCTCGGCGTCCGAGTCGGAACGTAAATTCTCGCTAGAAAACCTGAAAAATATTTTCAAATATATTTAAAATAAACGAATAGCGATCCTATTTTATATATATATATAGCGACCTGACGATGCACCATTCAAACTATCTGATGGATAAGCCCACTGATTCCAATTCGCGTCGAGCTCAAACTGCTGCAACTACCTTCAACTTAAGATGTGACTACATCCAATGCCATCTGCAGAATACGCCTCGTCCGACGCCGTTCAAGAGGACGTCCAAGAATTGCCTGTGCATCACGACTGTGCAATTCTCACCAGACATGGGACGTGGCTGTTATTTGCCATCATCCGGGCCATGGCCAATATTCGACTCAAGTGAATTTAGCTGCGACTACAGTGAAACGGATTGTATAATTTATAAGAATTCTCAGTATGGCAGGGACTCAAGCAGTGCGGTACACAGCGAGATCAGCCTGCAGCGCACTGGGAGAACTCATCGTAGTGACCGCCAGGAGAACAGAGACCGAGACCGCAAGGAGAGGTGTGAATCCATGTATCAGCATGTGCTGGAACGCGAGCAGCTTCGGCAGGCGAATGATACGGATACCGACTCCCTATCCACGATCAGCATAGGAACTACTTCGATGTCGGGCCAGAGCCAGAGCCAAAGCCAGAGCCAGAGCCAAAGCCAGAGCCAGAGCGATAGTCACAATAGCCACACTGGCCTCTCACAGTTTGAACAGGAGCTGGAGCAAGAATCGCAGCAGTTGGCACGTGGCTTTTACTTGCCTCCACTGCCGGCCTTCGTATACGAGCCACCCAACCCATACCCAAATGCTTCTTGCGCCTGCGGTGATCTTATACATAAGAGCTGTCTTTATTGGCGGGGCTACAGCGGGATGGGCACATCTCGGCCGTATGATCCGCCATCGGAACTCAAAGAGTGTATTAAGTTTTTTTTTTTTGTTTTTTTTTAATTTTTGCATAACACACCACAAAATTTCCACCATGAATTTCGTTATTTTTTTTTTGGTTGTTGTTCGCTCAGCGAACACTGACGTGCACAGGAGACAGGACTCGGGAATCGGGACTCGGGTGCCCATCCACCCATCTGGGTCGTCCTGCTCGGGACGCTGCCTCCAGCAGCGTGGCTTGCAGCGTGGCTTGCAGCGTGGCTTGCGCTTCATGCAAGCCTTCTTCTTTGGCCGGCACTTGGGCTTGGGCTTGCACCTGGGACGGCGATTGCAGACCGGCTTGGGACGGCAGCGGCGCCGGGGCTTGGGACAGGAGCGGCGCCGGGGCTTGGGACAGGAGCGGCGCTTCTTGCGCTTGGAGCACGCATTGGCCTTGGCCATGTCGCAGTCGCTGAAGTCGTCGTTCTCGGCGCTCTCCTTGCAGCAGACGACGCTGCAGCTGGGCAAGTTGTCATCGGATGTGTAAATGATCAAGGCCGGCGCACACAGGTTGGTTTCCGTTAGTGTGGCCTCATTGATGCGACTGCTGCTCATCTGCGATAGGGAATCCCCCGAAAAGGATTCCTCCGAAATGCTCATTTCTCTCGAAATTTCGTGCAAACAAGAAAAGAATTGTGAAATGAAGAAAACAATAAAATGTTATGGAATGAAGTTCAACATTTTTTTTCAAGCTTTTTATACCCTGAACCCATTAAAAATGGGTAAAAAGGGTATTATGGTTTTGTGCAAATGTATGTAACAGGCATAAGGAAGCATCTCCGACCATATAAAGTATATATATTATTGATCAGTATCAATAGCCGAGTCGATCTGGCCATGTCCGTCTGTCTGTCCGTCTGTCCGTCTGTCCGTCTGTCCGTCTGTCTGTCTGTATGAACACACAGATATCAGAGACTACAAGAGCTAGAGACTTCATATTTGGAACATAAGTTCTCCTAATCCCGGGACAGATCAAGTTTATTAAAATTTATCGATAGCTCGTCCCGTTCAAAAGTTATCGATAAATTTCGATTTTAGACCAGCGTTTTTTGGATATAACTTACAAGTTATAAGAGCTAGAGGCCCCCAATTTGACATGTATAATCTCGAATAGCATACACATGAACAAATTTTTCACTTTTTGGATACCACCCCCAAACCCCCCAAAAGTTAAAAAAACGCATTTTTGAAGGTACGACCTTGCAATTTGGTTTGGTCACACATATTATTGACAATTGTTTGCCTCAAAAATTTCAATAAGATCGGACGATAAACACAGAAGTTATTTAAGATTTAACTTTCCATTGTGTGGGGCTCAGCGAAAAGCAAGCTAACTGCTTAAACCGCTTGCACTGCTTGTACTGCAGCATGTGTGTGTTTAGAGCAGTACGAATGATTGTAAGGACTGGGTTCAGGGTATCTCGTAGTCGGGCACTTCCGACTAGAGCACTCTTACTTGTTTTATTTACTTTCTATGAAACCTTTTTTTCCAAAAACCGCTTAGATTATTAATTTCGAGCATATTGCATTTCCTGGGCCACATAACATATCGATAATATGATTTTGGTCTTGTGTTAATCTATAGGTCCAATTTGCCACATACAATTCACAATTCGTTAAAGCGCATAACTAAAGACTTGCCTGCCTAAAACTGAGTTAATTTAGCAAAGCTAAGTGTTGCTCTGCAGATTTTTATTTACCTGCAATTCTTTTCCAATAATATTTAAATTATTTTTAATTACAATTTTTTACTGGAATTTCATGATTTGAAGTAAACAATTTTGTTGTGCTGTGGCATTTAAAATGTGAATTTTTGTTTATAGTTTTTTTTTTACAATTTCCTGAGGTACTATATAAATAACAACTCGAACATTTTGCAGTAGTTGAAGTTTAACATATTTTTTTCAAGCATTTGTTTTTATACCCTGAACCCATTAAAAATGGGTAAAAAGGGTATTATGGTTTTGTGCAAATGTATGTAACAGGCATAAGGAAGCATCTCCGACCATATAAAGTATATATATTATTGATCAGTATCAACAGCCGAGTCGATCTAGCCATGTCCGTCTGTCTGTCCGTCTGTCCGTCTGTCTGTCTGTATGAACACACAGATATCAGAGACTACAAGAGCTAGAGACTTCATATTTGGAACATAAGTTCTCCTAATCCCGGGACAGATCAAGTTTATTTCATTTGATCGATAACTCATCGCATTCAAAAGTTATCGATAAATTTTGATTTTAGACTAGCGTTTTTGGGACATAGCTTCAAAGTTATAAAAGCTAGAGAGCCCAAATTTGGCATGTATAATCTCGAATAGCATACACATGTAACAAATATTTCACTTTTTGGATACCACCCCCCAAACCCCCCAAAAGTTAAAAAAACGCATTTTTAAAGGTACGACCTTGCAATTTGGTTTGGTCACACATATTATCGACAATTACTTGCCCCAAAAATCAATAAGATCGGACAATAAACACAGAAGTTATTTAAGATTTAACTTTCCATTGTGTGGGGCTCAGCGAAAAAGCAAGCTAACTGCTTAAACCGCTTGCACTGCTTGTACTGCAGCATGTGTGTGTTTAGAGCAGTACGAATGATTGTAAGGACTGGGTTCAGGGTATCTCGTAGTCGGGCACTCCCGACTAGAGCACTCTTACTTGTTTTATTTACTTTCCATGAAAACATTTTTTTTTCCAAAAACCGCTTAAATTATTAATTCCAAGCATATTGTTCTTGTTTGGCCTTATAACATATCGATTCATGATTTGCAGCAATCAATTTTTTTTGTGCTGTGGCATATAAAGTGAATTTTTTTTGTTTTGTTCTAAGAATATTTAATTCATTGCCAGTTGTATAGCAGCTATAAGATATAGTGATCCGATCCGGCCGGCTCCAACTAATGTGATGTCTCTTTGAATAATAAGTATCTGTGCAAAGTTTCATAGCGATAGATTAAAAAACATGGGATATATGGCCAAAACCGACTTCGAGTTGTATGGCAGCTATAAGATATAGTGGTCCGATCCGGCCGGCACCGACCAATGTGCTGTCCGCTGGAATAATAAGTGTCTGTGCAAAGTTTTATCGCGATAGCTCAAAAACTGAGGGACTAGTTTGCATACATACAGACAGACAGACAGACAGACAGACGGACATGGCTAGATCAATTTGTATTGTCATTCTAAGCATACTGGTAGTAACTTTTGGGGGTCTCCGACGCTTCCTTCTATGCGTTACAAACTTCAGCACAAACTTAATATACTATTTTCTTCGAAAAGAGTATAATAAATACACGAAAGCAAATTTATATATAATGTGTGAAGCAATTTCGATTTTTCTACGGAAAAGTTCATAGAAATGCCAATTGATGTAAAACTCACATAACTTTGTCTAAACTGATCCATAATACAATCCCCAGGCAGTTTTGATATATTAGATCTGCATTTAAATCTGAAGCAATTGCAAATCTTGTAATCGCCATTAAGGACAAGATTGAGATCTGAACCCCCGACAGCGAACTCGCTTGTTCAGTCTGATTATAAATGCCTAAGTGCTTGTGCTTATTATGATTCATTATATTTTTAATTGCTTTGATGCATCTTGGAGACAGCAACTATTTCCAAATGTTTTCTTTTCCGTACTTATTCTCTATTTTTGAAGTATTACAATAATAATTTAATACACTTTCGTTGACAAAATATTTTTGCGTAATCTTTTTCAAACATTTGTTCCAAAAATAGTTAAATCACAGTAGGCTTCACTTGATTATCAAATATAAAACAGGTGAGCCAACTCCATATATATTTCATTTTCATTCCACCCGTGCTCGGCGTCCGAGTCGGAACGTAAATTCTCGCTAGAAAACCTGAAAAATATTTTCAAATATATTTAAAATAAACGAATAGCGATCCTATTTTATATATATATATAGCGACCTGACGATGCACCATTCAAACTATCTGATGGATAAGCCCACTGATTCCAATTCGCGTCGAGCTCAAACTGCTGCAACTACCTTCAACTTAAGATGTGACTACATCCAATGCCATCTGCAGAATACGCCTCGTCCGACGCCGTTCAAGAGGACGTCCAAGAATTGCCTGTGCATCACGACTGTGCAATTCTCACCAGACATGGGACGTGGCTGTTATTTGCCATCATCCGGGCCATGGCCAATATTCGACTCAAGTGAATTTAGCTGCGACTACAGTGAAACGGATTGTATAATTTATAAGAATTCTCAGTATGGCAGGGACTCAAGCAGTGCGGTACACAGCGAGATCAGCCTGCAGCGCACTGGGAGAACTCATCGTAGTGACCGCCAGGAGAACAGAGACCGAGACCGCAAGGAGAGGTGTGAATCCATGTATCAGCATGTGCTGGAACGCGAGCAGCTTCGGCAGGCGAATGATACGGATACCGACTCCCTATCCACGATCAGCATAGGAACTACTTCGATGTCGGGCCAGAGCCAGAGCCAAAGCCAGAGCCAGAGCCAAAGCCAGAGCCAGAGCGATAGTCACAATAGCCACACTGGCCTCTCACAGTTTGAACAGGAGCTGGAGCAAGAATCGCAGCAGTTGGCACGTGGCTTTTACTTGCCTCCACTGCCGGCCTTCGTATACGAGCCACCCAACCCATACCCAAATGCTTCTTGCGCCTGCGGTGATCTTATACATAAGAGCTGTCTTTATTGGCGGGGCTACAGCGGGATGGGCACATCTCGGCCGTATGATCCGCCATCGGAACTCAAAGAGTGTATTAAGTTTTTTTTTTTTGTTTTTTTTTAATTTTCGCATAACACACCACAAAATTTCCACCATGAATTTCGTTATTTTTTTTTGGTTGTTGTTCGCTCAGCGAACACTGACGTGCACAGGAGACAGGACTCGGGAATCGGGACTCGGGTGCCCATCCACCCATCTGGGTCGTCCTGCTCGGGACGCTGCCTCCAGCAGCGTGGCTTGCAGCGTGGCTTGCGCTTCATGCAAGCCTTCTTCTTTGGCCGGCACTTGGGCTTGGGCTTGCACCTGGGACGGCGATTGCAGACCGGCTTGGGACGGCAGCGGCGCCGGGGCTTGGGACAGGAGCGGCGCTTCTTGCGCTTGGAGCACGCATTGGCCTTGGCCATGTCGCAGTCGCTGAAGTCGTCGTTCTCGGCGCTCTCCTTGCAGCAGACGACGCTGCAGCTGGGCAAGTTGTCATCGGATGTGTAAATGATCAAGGCCGGCGCACACAGGTTGGTTTCCGTTAGTGTGGCCTCATTGATGCGACTGCTGCTCATCTGCGATAGGGAATCCCCCGAAAAGGATTCCTCCGAAATGCTCATTTCTCTCGAAATTTCGTGCAAACAAGAAAAGAATTGTGAAATGAAGAAAACAATAAAATGTTATGGAATGAAGTTCAACATTTTTTTTCAAGCTTTTTTTATTTACTTTCTATGAAACCTTTTTTTCCAAAAACCGCTTAGATTATTAATTTCGAGCATATTGCATTTCCTGGGCCACATAACATATCGATAATATGATTTTGGTCTTGTGTTAATCTATAGGTCCAATTTGCCACATACAATTCACAATTCGTTAAAGCGCATAACTAAAGACTTGCCTGCCTAAAACTGAGTTAATTTAGCAAAGCTAAGTGTTGCTCTGCAGATTTTTATTTACCTGCAATTCTTTTCCAATAATATTTAAATTATTTTTAATTACAATTTTTTACTGGAATTTCATGATTTGAAGTAAACAATTTTGTTGTGCTGTGGCATTTAAAATGTGAATTTTTGTTTATAGTTTTTTTTTTACAATTTCCTGAGGTACTATATAAATAACAACTCGAACATTTTGCAGTAGTTGAAGTTTAACATATTTTTTTCAAGCATTTGTTTTTATACCCTGAACCCATTAAAAATGGGTAAAAAGGGTATTATGGTTTTGTGCAAATGTATGTAACAGGCATAAGGAAGCATCTCCGACCATATAAAGTATATATATTATTGATCAGTATCAACAGCCGAGTCGATCTAGCCATGTCCGTCTGTCTGTCCGTCTGTCCGTCTGTCTGTCTGTATGAACACACAGATATCAGAGACTACAAGAGCTAGAGACTTCATATTTGGAACATAAGTTCTCCTAATCCCGGGACAGATCAAGTTTATTTCATTTGATCGATAACTCATCGCATTCAAAAGTTATCGATAAATTTTGATTTTAGACTAGCGTTTTTGGGACATAACTTCAAAGTTATAAAAGCTAGAGAGCCCAAATTTGGCATGTATAATCTCGAATAGCATACACATGTAACAAATATTTCACTTTTTGGATACCACCCCCCAAACCCCCCAAAAGTTAAAAAAACGCATTTTTAAAGGTACGACCTTGCAATTTGGTTTGGTCACACATATTATCGACAATTACTTGCCCCAAAAATCAATAAGATCGGACAATAAACACAGAAGTTATTTAAGATTTAACTTTCCATTGTGTGGGGCTCAGCGAAAAAGCAAGCTAACTGCTTAAACCGCTTGCACTGCTTGTACTGCAGCATGTGTGTGTTTAGAGCAGTACGAATGATTGTAAGGACTGGGTTCAGGGTATCTCGTAGTCGGGCACTCCCGACTAGAGCACTCTTACTTGTTTTATTTACTTTCCATGAAAACATTTTTTTTTCCAAAAACCGCTTAAATTATTAATTCCAAGCATATTGTTCTTGTTTGGCCTTATAACATATCGATTCATGATTTGCAGCAATCAATTTTTTTTGTGCTGTGGCATATAAAGTGCATTTTTTTTGTTTTGTTCTAAGAATATTTAATTCATTGCCAGTTGTATAGCAGCTATAAGATATAGTGATCCGATCCGGCCGGCTCCAACTAATGTGATGTCTCTTTGAATAATAAGTATCTGTGCAAAGTTTCATAGCGATAGATTAAAAAACATGGGATATATGGCCAAAACCGACTTCGAGTTGTATGGCAGCTATAAGATATAGTGATCCGAACCAGCCGGCTCCAACCAATGTAATGTCTCTTTGAATAATAAGTATCAGTGCAAAGTTTCATCGCGATAGATTAAAAAACATGGGATATATGGCCAAAACCGACTTCGAGTTGTATGGCAGCTATAAGATATAGTGGTCCGATCCGGCCGGCACCGACCAATGTGCTGTCCGCTGGAATAATAAGTGTCTGTGCAAAGTTTTATCGCGATAGCTCAAAAACTGAGGGACTAGTTTGCATACATACAGACAGACAGACAGACAGACAGACAGACGGACGGACATGGCTAGATCAATTTGTATTGTCATTCTAAGCATACTGGTAGTAACTTTTGGGGGTCTCCGACGCTTCCTTCTATGCGTTACAAACTTCAGCACAAACTTAATATACTATTTTCTTCGAAAAGAGTATAAAGAGGAAATGGAATAGGCGTAATAAAAAGGAGAGCACTCGAGCAAAAAGAATCCAAGTGCTATGAAAGCCATTGATTTACACAGTTTTCAAATATGTCGCCTCCTATATCTATATATCTCTCTCTCTCTATATATATATATATCCCTCTCCCACTGTCTATCTGCCTCTATATATATCCTGAGCCTGTGTCACGGCTAAGGAATGCAGCTAAAAGTTGAGTGAAAACTTAAATGCGCTACTGAACTGAGTGCGCAGAGATAAAGTCAAATACTTGACAAGTCACAGGTAACAAGTATGAACTTATAAAGTCATAAGTGTGCTTGTGTGCGTGTGCGCGTATGCATGTGTATGTGTGTGTGTGGGTGTGTGTGTGTTGGTCTTTTGCAAAAGTGCCGCAAAGTTTTCAAATTATTTTTGGTTATATAATTGGAATTGATAACTTTGGGCACAACGCTGCACGAGATGCTCCAGAGAGGGGGGCACAGCGCCAAGTGTAACGAGTACCCAACACACAAACACCCCCTACACACACACACACACACACACACACACACACATACGCACGCAAGTTGCGCTTGTATTTGTCAATAACAAGCAATTTAACAATTTGCTACTCAGACACATAAAAGCGAAATTCTTGCAAAGTTATCATTCAAACTTGAAAATCAATAAAACTTTTCATACAACAACAGGCTGCAAAATAAAAATTCCCAACCCGACGCTTTGCTAACTTTGCTCAGCCACGCCCCACGCTTTATGCCACCGCCCCCCCCCCCTTTCGCACCTGACTGCCGGGTGGGGCACACGTGATACTACATTCGTATGACATTTGTATCCTGTTTTACCGTTGGCAAACAGCGGCATCAAGAAGCAGCAGTAACAGTTGGAGGCATGCAACCAAAATGAAGGCCACCCTTTAATTTCATATACTTATATAGTATCTACATTTTTTTTTACATACTTATCGCTTGTGCCTTTTTTGTGGTTGCTCCTTTTCATCTACTGGCATGTAACCCACTTTACTTTGTCTATCTGCCTTCGACGTCGACGTCGACGATGCTAAAGAAAGTTAATTAAGAAAGTTTGATTTCTTATGGCTAAATAACGCTCGAAAGTTTTACAGACTGACAAATATCGAGCAATACTCGAAATAAAAATAAAACAAATAACAAATCTGTTTGGCGAGACTGGCCACCCAGAACATATACCCTGTAATACTGCAGATTGTAATTGGCTTCTCATATGTATCTCTTATATAGTGAATAGCAATAGCTAACAATTTAATTAAATAAATCTATAAATATATACATTTTTTTAAAAAGTACTTATTATTAATTAATTACGAATTGCATTTATAATTTTCAAGACAGCAATCATCGTGATTAATAAACAATTTGATGATAAAGTTGTTACCAACATGTTTTGATACATTTTTTCATTTATTTCAATAGGAATTATTTCTCATTCAAATATTCAAATATGTTTCTTAAACTTATACTAATTATATGCTTTTTATGACATCTATCTGCGTAGAGGGTATAAAAATGATGAAGTTGAGCCTTCCACATTGATAAGCAGCCAAGATGGGCTGATGGTTCAAAGGGGTTGACGCGATTGCCTTAACGGCCAATGGAGCCGGGGCAAGTGGAGGTGCTTTCCCAGGCGGCAACACTGCGGATGAGCAATAAAAAGTTTTTGAACGGCTTTTTGTCTGCCTCGGTTAAAACAAATCAGCAAATATTTGCTTTACATTTATATTTATATGCATTTTATACCACAATTACGAGTACGATATTAATAAAGTGCTAAGATCCCTTCCATTGCTCAGCTTTCGTTGCCCCCAATTGGAGTTTGCTTATCTTAGTCTTTGTCGGTTATACAAAAACACAATAAGAAACTCTTAACTCTGACTTTAAGGCAATAAATGATGAATGTGATATTATATGTGCATTCAGGGCAAATTGAAAAGGAAATAATGCTCTTTTTATACCCTGAACCCATTAAAAATGGGTAAAAAGGGTATTATGGTTTTGTGCAAAAGTATGTAACAGGCATAAGGAAGCATCTCCGACCATATAAAGTATATATATTCTTGATCAGTATCAACAGCCGAGTCGATTTAGCCATGTCCGTCTGTCTGTCCGTCTGTCCGTCTGTCCGTCTGACCGTCTGTCCGTCTGTCCGTCTGTCTGTCTGTATGAACACACAGATATCAGAGACTACAAGAGCTAGAGACTTCATATTTGGAACATAAGTTCTCCTAATCCCGGGACAGATCAAGTTTATTAAAATTTATCGATAGCTCGTCCCGTTCAAAAGTTATCGATAAATTTCGATTTCAGACCAGCGTTTTTTGGATATAACTTACAAGTTATAAGAGCTAGAGGCCCCTAATTTGACATGTATAATCTCGAATAGCATACACATGTAACAAATATTTCACTTTTTGGATACCACCCCCCAAACCCCCCAAAAGTTAAAAAACGCATTTTTGAAGGTACGACCTTGTAATTTGGTTTGGTAACACATATTATCGACAATTGCTTGCCCCAAAAATTTCAATGAGATCGGACAATAAACATAGAAGTTATTTAAGATTTAACTTTCCATTGTGTGGGGCTCAGCGAAAAAGCAAGCTAACTGCTTAAACCGCTTGCACTGCTTATACTGCAGCATGTGTGTGCTTAGATTAGTATGAATGATTGTAAGGACTGGGTTCAGGGTATCTCGTAGTCGGGCACTCCCGACTACAGCACTCTTACTTGTTTGTTGTTATAAAAGTAAACAAATTTCAAATTAATGTGCAAGTGAATGAATCGAAATTTTTTCTCTTATCTACACTAAATGGCGAGTTTTTCGATTATGGAAAATATATTCGAAATTCTCTAACTCCATCCTCCATAAGTCGAAGCTGAAAAGTCGATTGTGTGTAGACAAAATGATGAGTTTATTGATAGATTAAAATTTAGTATATCACCATTTTTGAGAATTTAGAATACAAGTTGGTACAAAAATTTAGTTTTCACTAAATATGCACATTGTTTTAATATTACGTGGGTGTTCTCTAACTGTCAGTCTATAAAGCTCCAATTTTTTTTGTGGTTGATGGAGGCTTGAGCTAGAGAAGCTCAACTGTCTTATCTAAATAAAACAAGTGGGAAAGGATTATCTTCGGCGTGGCGAAGATTTCATACTCTTTTCGAACCTTTAGACAATTTTGTAAAAGTTCGTTTTATCGCATGGCATTTATTTTTTTCTAACAATTGATATCATATGTATTTCAATTTTTCTTTTGAAATATTTAATTCATTGCCAGTTCGATGGCAGCTATAAGACATAGTGATCCGATCCGACCGGCTCCAATCGATGTCATATATGATTGAATAATAAATATATATGCAAAGTTTTATCACGGTAGCTTTGAAAACATGGGATTTATGGCCAAAACCGACTTCTAGTTGTATGGCAGCTATAAGATATAGTGGTCCGATCCAGCCGGTTCCGACCAATGTGCTGTCCCTTTGAATAATAAGTGTGCAAAGTTGCATCGCGAAAGCTCAAAAACTGAGGGACTAGTTTGCATACAACCAGACAGACAGACAGACAGACGGACATGGCCCGATCAATTTGTTTTGTCATTCTAATCATACTGGCAGTAACTTTTGGGGGTCTCCGGCGCTTGCTTCAATGCGTTACACACTTCAGCACAAACTTAATATACTGTTTTCATCGAAAAGAGTATAAATTTAAAGTAAGTAAGTAAATGTCTGCCCTAGCAGCAAGTTGATAATATTTCTTTACAAACTATTGAACATTCGGCTATTTGGCTTTAATCAGCTGCAGTGCGAAGTTCTTTTTTTCTACCATCATCATTCATAAATGTGCAATAGGAAGTTTATTTTTGTGTACTCTTCTTTGATCTGGCTTGCAGCTTTGGCATAGGATGACAGCTCTGGAGCAGGCACTGCTAATTGGCCCAGTCAGCTGCAACCAAGCACTGGCACTAACATTAGGCCAAGTTGCTGTTGTTGTTGTTGTTGGTGTTGGTTTTGGTGTTGGCCCTGTTGCTGGACAGACATTTGCTATTGTAAAAGATGTGGGGCGCATTAAAGGCGCTAAACAACTTAATGACTTCCTGCTAGTTAGGCACTGGACACAGTCACTCTAATGCTCACTTACAATGTCTGCAGACAAACACACATACACACACACACACACACACACACACAGTGCTATGTGTCAACAAGAGGAACAACAATAAGACAGCTGTGCGAATGAGTGTTTCCTTTGGTCGACGGCCGCACAAAACGACCACAGGCGCCATTATGCGAGCACCAAGGATGCCCAAGGATGCTGACGCCGCCCAAAAAAAAAAACAACATGAGCAAAACAAACAACAAAAATGAAACCAGTCAGAACTTGGCGTTTGCCAGTTACTGACTATTGGATACGCTGTTTACCGACTGGAGTTGAGCATTTCGAATTGAATTGCATGAGTAATTGTATTGTTTATACAAAATTAAACTCAATTTTGTTGTAAATAAAATATACTTGGCAATGGCATTTGTACCAGACAACTCTCATTCACTTGCTTGGCACATTCACTCTCCAGCAGAGGACTTACAAGCTAACACCCAGATTGACTTGCCCCGAACTGTACTCGATCGACAAAATACTCAAGTAGAGAATAACATTCCAAACGCTAAACACCGCTTTTTATCAAAATTTTATAGCACCACTAGAACACTATTTCAATTAACTAAAATCAACATCCTGCACAACAAATTTGTTTATTATACTCTTTGGGAAGAAAATAGAAAATATTAAGTTTGTGCTGAAGAATGACAAAACAAATTGATCTAGCCATGTCCGTCTGTCTGTATGTTTGCAAACTAGTCCCTCAGTTTTTGAGCTATTGCGATGAAACTTTGCACAGACACTTATTATTCAAATGTACAGCGCATTTGTCGGAACCAGCCGAATCGGTTCACTATATCTTATAGCTGCCATACTACTCGAAGTCGGTTTTGGCCATAAATCCGATATTTTCAAAGCAATCGCCTTAAATTTCCTTGTACACTTGAACATCCTTAAAACTTATCAGTGTTTAAAATTTCAAATCGATTGAATTATATTTATCACAGATATGCGTCATTAAATATTTCGGTGCTGCAGTTGGCAGAGTGAAAATTGCCTAAAGGTTCGAAAAGAGTATAAAATCTTCGGCACGCCGAAGATAATCCTTCCCCACTTGTTTTTTTATACCCTG
>JAWNLL010000139.1:0-26382 GCA_035042425.1 Drosophila flavopinicola | reverse complement strand
AACCCTTATCAGTACAAAGAAGTCTGCACTTTAGAAAGCAATGAAGGAAACCTCGATAATCTAAGTCTAGATCACCTGAACAAAGAACGAAAAGAAATTGAATTAACTATACAACGGTATAGTAAATTATTTTTCAAAGAAGGAGACATATTGACGAGTACGACAGAGATAGAACACGAGATACGGACAACCACAGACGAGCAGTTAAATTCAAAACTTTATAGGTATCCACCTCAACATGAGGAAGAAGTAAGTAAACAAATAAAAGAAATGACAGAACAGGGTATAATAAGGAAAAGTAATTGAAGATATTCAAGCCCTTTGATAGTAATACCGAAAAAAATAGACAATTCAGGTAAAAAGAAATATCGAATAGTAATTGACTATAGAAAGTTAAACGAAATCACTATAGATGACAAGTTTCCGATCCCAAATATCGATTCAATTTTGGACAAACTCGGAAGAGCTCAATATTTCACTACACTAGACTTGGCCAATGGTTATCATTAAATCTTGGTTAAGGAAGAAGATAGGAAGAAAACAGCATTTGTAACGCCACACGGCTTATATGAGTTTATAAGAATGCCATTCGGGTTCAAAAATGCCCCGGCCACCTTTCAAAGGCTTATGATCGATATTTTAAGGGACCACATAAATGAAAAATGTGTCGTATATCTAGATGATATACACATTCAGACAATTAATGAAATCTTCCAAATTCTGAAAGAGAAAAATTTAAAGATTCAGATGGATAAATGCAATTTGATGAAAAAAGAAACGGAATTCCTGGGACATATCTTGACAAAAGAAGGCATTAAACCAAATCCCAACAAAATAGCCATAATAGAAAAATTAGTACTGCCTCGGACAGAAAAACAGATTAAAAGTTTCCTAGGTATAACAGGCTATTATAGGAAATTCATTAAAGATTATGCTAAAGTAGCACAACCAATAACAAAATATTTAAAGAAAAATGTGAAAATAAATACAAAAGATCCAGCTTATGTAGAAGCATTTGAAAAAATTGAAGCATATGATCAGTTCACACCCAATACTTAGATTTCCCAACTTTGATAAAACATTTACGCTTACGACTGACGTGTTATCCCAAGAAGGTCACCCAATTTGTTTTGCGTCTAGATCGCTTAATTATCACGAAAAGAATTATTCGGCTACCGATAAAGAATTTTTGGCAATTCTTTGGAGCGTGAATTACCTTAGACCCTATTTGTATGGAAGGAAGTTTAAGATACTAACCGATCATCAACCTATAAAATTTTTGCATTCGAAACATAAAGGGAAAGCCATCTCACCTAGACATCAAAGATGGCTATTGAAGCTAGGGGAGTACCAATTCGAGATTGACTATCTAAAAGGAAAGGAAAATAGAGTAGCTGACTTTTTGAGCAGACTCGAAGACAATGACTACACGCATAATAAGAAAAATGACATACAAAACGAAAATAACGGCAACATATCGGATGTAAATATAATAGCAAACGTAGAGGATAAAGAAGATAATATGTCAATAGCAACAATACACTCAGCCGAAGAAAACTTACACAATCATTTTTTTATAAGGGAGGAGATAGTTAATAAATACAAAACGCAGATAATCATTACAAACTGCAAAACAGAGGAAATTAAAATAGTAAATGGTAAAAGAATGATTTTTATAGCTAAACATGACTTTCCAACGATGGGGGAGATTTTTAAGAAATATATAAACAAAGGAAAAATTGGAATTTACTCGGAACAACCGTTCCACGAATACAATATAGTACAAGAAAAATTAATAGAAATGTTTTCAAACGAAAAACAAATAGAATTCATAAAATGTGCACTTAGAGCTCAAGACATTGAATACGAGACAGAAGCAGTTAAACAAATATCGTTCTACCACGTAAGAGAAAGTATGCATTCAGGTATTCAAGAAACTTACAATCAATTTAAAAATAAAATATACTATCCAAAACTACTAGAATTGGTGCAAATGGTTATTAACCAATGTGACTTGTGCAAAGAAATTAAGTATGATAGAAAGCCTATTAAGAACAAGTTCAAGAGAACAGAAACCCCATCACATAAAAATCAAGTTGTCCATATAGACACATACGTAGTAAAAACAAGTGGGGAAGGATTATCTTCGGCGTGCCGAAGATTTTATACTCTTTTCGAACCTATAGGCAATTTTCACTCTGCCAACTGCACCACTGAAATTTCATAAGCTGTACAAAATCGTTTTGTCGCGTAACATTTTTTTTTTTGTTTTAAGAATATATAAGAATATACAGTTGTATAGCAGCTATAAGATATAGTGATCCGATCCGGCCGGCTCCAACCAATGTGATGTCTCTTTGAATAATAAGTATCTGTGCAAAGTTTAATCGCGATAGATTAAAAAACATGGGATATATGGCCAAAAACCGACTTCGAGTTGTATGGCAGCTATAAGATATAGTGGTCCGATCCGGCCGGCTCCGACCAATGTGCTGTCCCCTGGAATAATAAGTGTCTGTGCAAAGTTTTATTGCGAAAGCTCAAAAACTGAGGGACTAGTTTGCATACATACAGACAGACAGACAGACAGACAGACGGACATGGCTAGATCAATTTGTATTGTCATTCTAAGCATACTGGCAGTAACTTTTCGGGGGTCTCCGACGCTTCCTTCTATGCGTTACAAACTTCAGGACAAACTTAATATACTATTTTCTTCGAAAAGAGTATAAATACACATTTTTTAACAACTATAGACAAACTTTCCAAGTTTGCAGCAGCATATTCATTAAATGATAGAAATCACATGACCATAGTGGAACAACTAAAAGAACATTTCACAAAGATAGGAAGACAAGATAAAATCACAGCTGATAATGAGTTTAACTCAATCAAAAGAATTATTTATGCAAGAAGGAATAGAGTTACATCTAACTAAACCAAATAGTCACACGGGAAATTCTGACATAGAAAGGCTACATAATTCGTTGGCAGAAAAATTTAGGGTAACACTCAAAACAGAAACATCAAACATGACAATAAAACAGATAATGCAAAAAGCCGTGAGAAATTACAATGACAGATATCACTCTACAATTAAATGCACCCCTAACGAAGCTCAAAACAATAAGGTAGAATTGACAAAAATTAAAGAAAATATAGAAAATGCAAAGCAACAAATGTTAAGAAAAAACAACAATAGCAGAGAAGACTATGAAGAAAAACGAGAAGAAGGTTTTATAAAGAATTACAAGGCAGTCAGACACAAAAAAGTTCCAAAATATAAAAAGGCAAAACTAAAAAATATTGACCCAAAGAATATTAAACGAGTTTACAAATTTACAGAAGATGCTAATGATGACAATATTAATTCTGACAACAATGAAGACAATGTCAGGAACATTGACGACCCAGCAAATACTTGACCAGGATGGGTACGCAATAATAGATATGGAAAGCCAAGATATAGTTACAATAACAGACATAGTAGTACACATAATAAATTTAAAAGACAAAGACGACATTTTAAATAACCTAAAAAACAACATAGAAATGATAAGCAATGATAACAAACATATATTACAGACACAATTAACAGAAACAAAACATAAATTATATACACTTTATGGAAATCACACACGTAAAAGAAGAGGACTAGTTAATGCAGTAGGTAGTGGAGCAAAATGGTTGTTTGGTACAATGGACGAAGAAGACAGAAAAATAATAGATAATCATTTATCGAAATTCAAAGAAAACATACAAGAAACTGATGAATTATTAAATAAACAAATTTATATCAACACATATTTTAATGATACAATCAAATATATAAAGCAAATAATCAAGGCAGATAGAAAATCAATAGAAAGTCAAGTGAACGCAATTAGTAAATATGAAAATAATAGAAACCAGGAGAACTTGTATTACGACCAACAGATAAAAATTCAATTAATAAGAAATAAAATAGAACATTTACAAGATAACGTTGCATCTGCAAGATACAATATTTTACACCCCAGCATATTAACTGATAATGAGATCACAAAATACAAAATAGATTTCAACAAACTAAATCATCTTAAGTTAGCTACAGCAGTGTTTAGAAATAATCTGTTAATATTTGCAATCGAAATTCCTTCAAGCTCCATCACAATTAAAGCTCAACAGATAGTTCCAATACCTAATAATGAAAAATTTGAAATAGATCAAAAGTCCGAAGTTGTATTTAAGTATAAAAATGTTACCTACACATATGAAATAAACAAAAAATTAAAAGAAATGAAAAAGAGCAAACATTGTATATTTAAGAAAAATTGCAAATTAATAAAGAAAGAAGAAATGGAAATAATAGAACTAGACGAGGAAACCATAGTAATCAATAATGCAAATAACGAAACACTATATAAAAACTGTAACAACAAAGTAATGCAAATTACAAATAATACTTTAATACATTTCGTAAATTGTACATAGGTATAGATAATAATTATTTTACCAACACTTTCGAAATAGAAAACGAAAAAACATTATACGAAAAAAAGAGACAAGTGCAAAATTTTACAAAACAAATCACTTTCGAGAACATATTAGAAACTAACAAAATTAACTGGATGAGCATACAAAACTTAAAGACACACAAAGATATAATCTATTCATTTAATGCCGTTGTAACTATGCTAATAATTATATTTATAATCTTGATTATGGTAAAACACAAAAAAATTAAAATCCAATTTGACAATAATAGAATTCAGGAGAATTCTTTTCTAAAGGGGGGAGAAGTTATGTATAAATCCACTCCATTCCCAGAACATAACGCAAATCCAGACATTCAACTAAACCCAATTAGCCAGAAAGTACAGGAGTTATTGAACTCTTTAAATGCTAAATAAACAATTTCGCAACAAGAGTTAATAACCTCTTTTAAAATATTAAGCATCCGGTTTCACAATCGAAACACAAATGCAACGTCTAAAATTCTAATTAAATATACCAACACAAATAGAATGTAAGACACATGTATGTAGAATAAGTCTTATCAGCAAATCATATTGGATTCCAAGTAAATATAGCAACACGAATAGAATGTAAGACACATGTACGTATATTAAACAATCTTACATAGAAGTCTTCATTTTATACATTTTGAATAAAGAGAGTTAGTTGATTCTTGCCACTGATATCTGAACGTCGTGTTTATAATAACGTTACCGAAATTATTATTTTTTAATAAACCTAGCCTCCGTTTACAAAATTCGCGTTCGATAGGGTGTGGCACGATGGTCTACTGTGCGAAGTAAAAAACCTTTTACCTGCACCGTACTTTGGCCTTTTAAGGTCATATCTGGAAGGACGAGAGTTCAAGGTCAAGGTAAGGGAGACATACTCGTCAACTTATACAATGAGAGCAGGAGTGCCGCAAGGCAGTGTTCTGGGTCCGCTGCTCTATTCCTTGTATACTTCAGATGTACCCAGCCCTACGTCTCAATATATGGAAGCTCCCTCTAAGGCTATTATTGCTACATATGCAGATGACATCGCAGTCATTTATAATTCTAAAAGTCGCGTAGAAGCCAGTAATGGACTACAGGGGTATCTTGATAATCTTGTAGCTTGGTGCAAACGGTTGAATTTAAAGGTTAACCCGCAGAAAACAACAAACCCATGTTTCACAATCAAAAGGCTAATGCACACCCCTCCAATTCAGCTAGAAGGAGTTACCCTGGAGCAACCGACACAAGCCAAGTATCTCGGTATCACTCTGGACAAGCGCCTTACATCTGGGCAACACCTCAAAGCTACAATAAAACAAGTATGAGTGCTCTAGTCGGAAGTGCCCGACTAGGAGATACCCTGAACCCAGCTCTGACATCCATTCATACTTGCCTAATAGTGTGCATACATACAGACACACACCATACTGCAAGCTGTGCAAGCGGTTTAAGCAGTTAGCTTGCTTTTTCGCTGAGCCCCACACAATGGAAAGTAAAATCTTAAATAACTTCTGTGTTTACTGTCCGATCTTTCTAAAGTTTGTAGGACATAACATTGGCTCTAAAATGTGTGACCAAACCAAATTGCAAGGTCATACCATCAAAAATGAGTTTTTTGGATCTTTTGGGGGGATTGGGGGGTGGTATCCAAAAAGTGAAATATTTGTTACATGTGTATGCTATTCGAGATTATACATGCCAAATTTGGGGCCTCTAGCTCTTATAACTTTTAAGTTAAGGCGCTAAGACGCTCGTCTGAAATCGAAATTGATCGATAACATTTAAACGTGACGAGTTATCGATAAAATGAAATAAACTTGATCTGTCCCGGCACTACGAGAACTTATATGCCAAATATGAAGTCTCTAGCTCTTGTAGTCTCTGATTTCGGATTCTATACTATTTTCGAACCATTAGGTAATTTTCACTCTGCCAACTGCACCACTGAAATGTTCTCCCGTTTGTCAGCCCAGCACTCTAATACTTACGCCGCCAAGCAGTTTTGAAATGCGCTGACAAACTCGATTATACTGAGCATTTGTTTTGCGTTGTATGTGTAATGACCAGTCGCCGCTGAGTTTCGTACCCACGAGCTTTCGTTTGTCAGCACAAGCACAAGCAGTTTTGATGATCTATGACAAAATCCCTTGAAGAGCAGACTGTCAAAAGCTAACTTGTTTTGTTTTCCTGCAACTTGCAACTCGCGTTTGTCAACGCAGCACTCACCTACTTCCACCAAGCAGTTTTAAAAATCGCTGACAAACTCGATTATACTGAGCATTTGTTTTTTCGCGTGGCATTGTTTTTGTTCTAAGACATTGGAAGCAAATTAATTTGATTATAGTTGTTTTATATTTGAAAGGAAGAATTAGAAAAAATGAAAATAAATGACCAGTCGCCCGCTGAGACTCGAACTTGGGACCTTTCGTTTGCTAGGGTGTCACTTAAGCCCCTACGCCACAAGCCGTTTCAATGATCGATGACAAAATCCCTTGAAGAGCAGACTGTCAAAAGCTTACTTGCGCTTGACTTGTTTGCTCATATGCACCTGTTTTTGCAAAATATTTAATGACGCATATCTTCGCTGTTTATGACTCAATCGATTTGCGATTTTACCAATTGATGAGTTAAAAGGATGTTCAAGTGTACAAGGAAATTAAAAGCAATTGCTTTGAAAACATGGGATTTATGACCAAAACCGACTTCAAGCTGTATGACAGCTATAAGATATAGTGGTCCGATCCGGCCTGCACCGACCAATGTGCTGTTTCTTTGAATAATAAGTATCTGTGCAAACTTTCATCGCGATAGCTTTGAAAGCATGGGATTCATGGCCAAAACCCACTTCCAGTTGTATTGCAGCTATAAGATATAGTGGTCTGATCCAGCCGGATCCGACCAATGTGCTGTCCCTTTGAATAATAAGTGCTCTGTGCAAAGTTGCATCGCGATAGCTCAAAAACTGAGGGACTAGTTTGCATACATACAGACAGACAGACAGACGCTGACATGGCTAGATCAATTTGTTTTGTTTTTCTAAGCATACTGGCAGTAACTTTTGGGGGTCTCAGACGCTTCCTTCTATGCGTTACAAACTTCAGCACAAACTTAATATACTATTTTCTTCGAAGAGTATAAAAATATATTTTATTTTTATTATAACCTCGTTTAATTGATCAGCGGAGCTTAGGTTGTTAATCTCGAGTAAAGAATAAAGTGGTGTTGGCCGCTTAATAAATCTTTGGCTGATGAACTTTTGAAAGATTGGACGTCTAAGAGACTGAGCTTTCTGCTCTTATATAGATCTGATAGATCTCTCTCTTGAAATTATGACGAAAGATTGAGAGTGGTTGCATCAGCCTGGATTTATGCCACGTCGACAGAATTGACCCTTTGGTAAAAATAGCGATTCAAGCGTGTGTTTACAATAACTATGTGAACGTGGAAGCGCTTGAATTGTTATTGTCCCCAGTGATATATTATTACATGATAACATAATTTGGGTGCGAGTACATAATAATAAATAATAACAATAATGCAATAAATATGTGGGTGCGAATATATAATGGGTATTGGGTGCAATACATATGTCATAATATAAGACACTGTATTATAAGTTACTAAAAATAGTAACAGTAGGCTATATTTGAACCAAATGTAAATAAATTTTTATTATTTTTTTTTTTATATATTTTGTTTGACGATTTGTCTACTACCTTTTGTGGCATCTTAATTATACTCTGATTCCGAAGGTACTACATAGTATATTGGTTTTGTCGGATGTCCGTCAGGCCTTCCGTCTGTCTGTCTGTCTGTCTGGTTGAACGCACGTATTTCCGAAACGATATTAGATAGACTCTTGAAATCTTTTGTGTTATGATTATAGCTATCTGCTTCAGATCAAGTTTGTTTCAAATTTATGCCACGCCCACTGGGAGGCTGGCAAATCGATAACATGTCGATACACCTCAAATCACAAATCGATTAAACGTGAATATCTCCCACAATTTTGAAGCTAGAGTAATCAAATTTGGTAGTGTATATTGCTGGGGACCTCCCGAAAAATTGGATCCCAGGTTAATCGGCCACGCCAATTATTACGCCCACCAGTTCCCCCTCCAAAATTAATTTGAAATGCTTATATCTCCCGCAGTTTTAGAGCTAAGGCCACCATATTTGGAATATATTTTACTGGTGACGTCCTCTACAGATCACAGAAATTTCGACCACGCCCACTCCCGCCCCCGTAATCGCGAAAATCGATATACATGAATGCACAATTCGATAACACGTGTATATTTCCCGCAATTTTGAAGCTAGAGTCCCCAAATTTGGAATTTAGACTAGGGCTGACCAGCCCAAAAGATTGCGTCCTGAATTTTCCGGCCACGCCCACTAGAACGCCTCCAGCCGCCCCGTCCCCACATAAGCCTATGTCTCCCACAGTTTTAAAGCTAGGGTCACCAAATTTTGCTTGTCGACTCCCCTCTAACGATTGGCCTAACATTTTTAGGGCCACGCCCCTTCCCGCCCCCAAAAATCGCGAAAGTTTATATCTTCCACAGTTTTACAGCTGGAGTCACCTTAATTTAAAGATAGACTTCTTGTCACCACCCTCTAAAGATCGGCAAAAAATTTTGGGGGCCACGCCCTCCCGCCCACAAAAATCGCGAAAATGTATATCTTCCACAGTTTTAGAGCTAGAGTCACCAAAATTGGAAGATAGACTGCTTGTCATCCCCTCTAAGGATCGGCCAAAATTTTTGGGGCCACGCGAATTAAGTGCAGATAGCTGGAGGCTTAGATATTTTGCTTTTGTGCTGTTCGTTGCCAACTACGCTGGCTTCTACTTCTTCATCTTGATCTTCGTCCAAATCCATGAGTAAATCAGCTTCTTCAGATATCGCTGCGCAGCGATTATTTTGAAGTGCTACCGAAGAGATGGTAGCAGGTGTATTACTTTGACTGCCTTTGATTGTGTGATTTTTTCGAGTAACTGGGTGTATAGTTTTTTTAAAATTGTTTTTGAGGGTTTGTCAGCGGTTTTTCCTTTTATAAAAAAGAGAGACCATCGGCATCTGAAATGTACAATCATTTGTTTGATGTAATTTTTTGGCTTTGCTTGAATTAGAGACTTCAGCGTTCGAGATGTTAGGTAGAGATCATATACTGCCAGTTATGGTATATGCCATTGAGAACTTTGATGGTCAGCTTCCACTTGAAAAAGTTAATGTACTTGTAGTAAAAGTGCTTGTAGTCGTTGCGATCAAGTTACTATTATATTGGGGAGTTCCAACTGCATTATTTAGGTCTTCGACCAAGCTGGCACGCAGTTGTGCAGGTGCACCAGCTATTTTCTTCATCTTTTCAAGCTCAGACAGCTTATCACTAAGCTGGCGGTGATCAGGAGAGCCTCCTTCCATATTTGGGCAATTCTCAAATTTTGACTTTTTCAAATTTGGGATTGCCCAGCATCAAGAATTATTTACTGATAAGAATACAGTTTTTATTGCCCCTCGTTTGCGGCTCGCGCGGAGCGAGGGCAGTAGTGTTTCCCACTCGACAAAAGCTTACTTCGTTGACGATTTTTGTTGTATTGCGTGTTAGCGACACCGCTAGCAGTGTCTAAAAATATATTTGTGTGCAAGAAAAGGGCCCAGAATATAGTTTGTGATTATTTAGAGCTTTAAACAGTGCGACACGCCCGTACCTCTTGTGCGGCTGCATGCATGTTGAGGGGAAATATATTGCCCGGGCAGTGAACGCCGTTTTTGCGCACTGCTTAATTGATGTTGTTTTTGCGAACTTTTGCTGCCACCGTTTTACGCGGTGCCCATATAGCCACAGTGTGCTATTTTTAGCACAGGAGCTTAGATCATGCGTGACACGACCGTTCACAGTGAATGCAGACTCTCTTATTCACGAATTATAAGTTTATTTAATTTTTATACCCTGAACCCTTTAAAAATGGGTAAAAAGGGTATTATGGTTTTGTGCAAAAGTGTGTAACAGGCATAAGGAAGCATCTCCGACCATATAAAGTATATATATTACTGATCAGTATCAACAGCCGAGTCGATCTAGCCATGTCCGTCTGTGTGTCCATCTGTCTTTCTGTTTGTATGAACACGCGGATATCAGAGTCTACAAAAGCTAGAGACTTCATATTTAGAATATTAGTTCTAGTAGTGCCGGGACAGATCAAGTTCATTTAATTTTATCGATAACTCGTGCCGTTCAAAAGTTACCGATAAATTTCGATTTCAGATTAGCGTTTTATGGACACAATCCTCGAATAGCATCCCCATGTAACACATTTTTCATTTTTTGGATACCACCCTTCAATCCCACAAAAGTTAAGAAAACGCATTTTTGAAGATACGACCCTGCAATTTGGTTTGGTATTTGGTTTTTATTGCCAATTGTATGCCCAAACAATTTCAGAAAGATCGGACAATAAACACAGAGGTTGTTTAAAACTCAACTTTCTGTAGTGGGGGGCTCAGTGCAGAATCAAGCTTATTGCTTACACCGCTTGCACTGCTTGTACTGCTTGCAGCATGTGTGTGGTTGTATGTATGTACACTGATAGGTTAGTATGAAAAATGTGAGGACTAGGTTCAGGGTATCTCCTAGTCGGGCACTCCCGACTAGAGCACTCTTACTTGTTATAATTAAGAAGCGACGTAAAACATGACAGTACGGGCCTTATTATTATCTTATTTACAATTATTTACAATTAGTATATAAGATAGTATAGTATAGTATAATATAGCCTACTGTTACTATTTTTAGTAAATTATACTACAGTGTCTTATGTTATAACAAAAAAATATAGATATATATATTTCAAACCTAAATGATAGGGTGAATTAAAAGAAGGTCAAAATATTATTGTATTCTTCTGATTGGTAAATTTGTTGGGTCAACCCTCCGGAGTCTCCTTCTCACCCTCACTCCGTGAATACTTCACGCTTTAGGAGCCTTTGCGCTAGTCGGTTCGGGTGGCTTGCGAGCTTGTCCAGATATGCAGCAGCTTTGCGGTTAATGACATCTCCGATTTTCCGAATTTGGAGCTCATTTTCGATGTCTCTATTGCGGATGTACCATGCCGGACCAGTCATTCTTTGCAAAATTTGTAACTGTGCAACTCGTATTTTGTTGAGGTTAGACTTTGATGCTATGCCGCATCCTTGTGCTCTAAGACCTCTCCATGTATAAAGACACCAGGGGATGGGCCTTTTCTTAGAGTGTACATGACGGATACGCACTTATCGGCGTATATTGCGATGTTCCATCGGCATGCCCATTTCTCAAACTTTTTTAAATAGATCTGGAGGTGATCCGTGGCTGTGTAGACGCATTTGTCTCTGGCCATAACTGCAGTAACATCTGCAAAGATGGCAACAAGTAAGTTATTGCGATCCGACATCGGCATGTTCTCGACAGATGCCATGTCTTGTGTGTAGAGGCTGTATAGCGTTGACAGGACAGCCCGTCTTGAACAACTTTAACGGAGCGCTCGTGGAGACTTTCTGTTACTGGTGCTGAAAATAAGCACCAGGGACTGTATTTCCAACAGCCAGCCTGGAGGCGTTCGTTCGACTCTCGGCCTTGCCAAGATCCCTTCCTGATAATGCACCTAAGCCGCAAGACACCACCCTGCCCCATGGCGCAACATCGACGTGCTGATCGCGGGAGGGACGCCGATCGCGGGAGCCCCTTCGATGGAAGCGATGGATGAATCGCTAACATCGCCGGTCAATGAGCCGTTGACGCTGCATAGCGCTGTGGTGCAAATGGGAGTCATCATCGGCGACCTGACTATGCTACTCGAAGGGAAGCGGCACATAAATCAGCTGACGAGGGATAAGCTTGCCACAATAGCGAGGCAGCAGCAGGCCGCTGACAAGTTTTGCAGTGCAAAAGCAGTGGGAAAAGGCATCCCCGCCACTGCCGTAGAGGATAGCTCGACTCAAACGTCGCCAAGTTTCAGCGCAACTGCGCGGGCCTGGACCACCAAAGCTGAATCCAGTAAGATTGCAAGTGTACACGAGGGTTCGCGAGGTGGACCAGCGAAGCACCCCGCTTAAGAAGAACAAGACCAATCGGCCCAACTCAGGATCCATCAGAGCCCAACCGGATGCGCTGATAATAAGCGCCAAAGGGGAGCTTAGCTTCAGACAGGTTCTGACCATGGTCACGCGACGCACGGACGAGAAGCTAAAGGGCGTGAGCGACAACGTCACCAAAACGCGCTGGACCGCCAATGGCGACCTGCTGCTAGAGCTGAGTGGACACGGGCATGGTCACGCAACGCACGGACGAAAGGCTAAAGGGCGTGAGCGACAACGTCACCAAAACGCGCCGGACCGCCAATGGCGACCTGCTGCTAGAGCTGAGTGGACACGGGCTGGACTGCACAGCAAAGCTTAAGGAAGAAATACAGCTGGTTTTGGGGGACTCTGCGGGCGTACGCACACTGACCCAAGAGACACAGCTTCTCGTCAGAGACCTGTATGAACTGGTGACAAAGGAGGAAATTGTTCAAGCGCTCTCTGCCCAGGTGGGCATCCCATCGGCCGAGTGCTTTGTCAAAAGCCTGCGCACGGCCTACGAGGGGAACCAGATGGCCGTCGTCATGGTGCCGTTCCACTGGGAAAACAAAGTGCTGGACCTGGATAAGGTGCGCATTGGGTGGTCTGGGTGGTCGCTGCCGTATCACCCAGCGGGAAGTTCAAACCAGATGCTTCAGCTGCCTAGAGATCGGTCACATGGCCAATAGATCCCGGAATCCAATAGACAGGAGCAACTGCTGCATAAAATACGGCGTCACAGGACACAAGGCAGCAGCGTGCAAAAACCCACCGAGGTGCTTCATCTGTACCAGTAGCGGAGTCAAAGACGCTAGTCACCAGGCCGGCAGCCAGATGTGCCCACACGCTGGCAGAAGGTGCCCCCAGAGACACACGTAATGTTAGTCGTTCAGTCTGAACCACTGCATATCTGATCGAGCCATATAAAATTTGGGGACGACGACAAATGGGCAGCGCAAACTAATGGGAAGGCAGCAATCTGGATCTGTGGATCAACGGGCGCTCAATTAACGTGCATACACGCACCGGAAGGCTTTGTGAGGTCTAAAGTTGGTGGCACTTGGACCTACAGCGTCTATCTCGCCCCAAGCCTCGGCTTAGTCAAATTTTGAGCATCCCTGGATGCGCTTGCATCCGACGCAGGAGGCAGACAACCGTGGGCTGAAGACTTGGGAAGCACACACACGAACGCAAGAGGGCGAACACTGCTGGAGGCCTTTGCGTCACGTTGCTAAATCAAGGCAGATAGCAGAAGTTCAGCAGAGCTGGAGTCAGCGCGATAGTTAACCTGACGTTTGTAAGTTGCTCACTACACAATGCTGCAAGCTGGTACATCACAAACATGTACACAGCGAGCGATTATCTGGCGATCCTCTGCACCGTTGGTGAGCGGTTGGCAAGTAACGACCAATACCTCAACGTTGGAAATGCTATCGGGCACACAAGGGATGATGGTCTCTCTGCTTCTGGGAACGTAAAGTGCATGGCGAACCAGATTATGACACATCTGGAGACTACGTGTGACGACACCATGGCACAAAGGAGGAGCTACAGAGGGCATCACGCACCAGTACTCTGGTGGAACGAGCAGATTGCTGAAGCCAGGCAGGCCTGTATCCATGCAAGGCGCCTCTATCACCGATCTGTGGGCAGACCGACCCACGTTCTCTGCCAATTCACATACCAGCTGCGCAGAAACGCTCTCAAAGCTGCCATCAAGGAGAGTAAGCGCAAGTGCTTCCTTAAGCTCTGCGATGCCGCAGATCATTATCCCTGGGGCAGAGTGTAAAAAATGGTGACAATGAAGCAAAGGGAAGCTGGTGGCACGCGTCTGGAACGAGCGATCAGGGCAGCTGGTGACCTCTCGCCTCACCAGTATGGCTTTCGTAAAGCCAGATCCATTGTCGATACCATCGACAAAGCATAGCCTCAGATGCGACCGCAGGTACCAGATGGAAAGGCGGACAGAAGGAGTACAGCCTGATAGTCACGCTGGACATAAAAAACGCGTTTAACACGGCAGAATGGGGTAGCATTCTCCGAGCACTTGCGGTTGAGGGATTTGCAGACGATGTGGCTGTCCTGATAGTCGCAAAGGAACTTCGGGAAGCAGAGGTGAGAGGCATTGCCGCCATGAACTGGCCCCACAAGACAGAAGCCGTTTTGGCCAGCAGCAGGAAAAGTTGGAAACGGCCAACATCACAGTGACGTCAACAAGGGCGATTAAGTACCTAGGTGTTATGCTGGATACCAGGTTGTGTTCCGCGAGCACCTAGCTTACATTAATTCCAGAGCAGTTGCTACCACCACGGCACTTTCGCGTATTATGCTGAATAGTCGGGGCACGAGGCAATAGCGTGACTAGGTCAGTCATGCTGTACGCAGCTCCAATCTGGGCCAAAGCTCTTCATACAAGAAGCTACAACCGGGCTCTGGCAGATACCCATCGTCTATGAGCAATCCGGATCGTCAGCGCCTTTACAACTGTATCGAACAAGGCAGCGCATGTAGTGGCAGGCGTGGCGCCACTAGAGGAGCTGGTAGCAGAACGAGTACAAATATATCAGGAGACGCATGGCGGAGGCCTGACCCAGCAGGAGAATATGGCTATCAAGCAGCAGTGTATCTGGAGGTGGCAGCAGCGGTGGTATGAGTCCACCGAAGGCCGCTGGACCCATAGGCTCATCTAGAGACTGGAGGCGTGGACCCAGCGCAAACACGGCCAGGTCAACTTTCATCTGACCCAGCTCCTGAGCGGCCACGGCTGTTTTCCCAGCTATCTGCACCGTTTCGGCCACGAGACGACAGCGGAGTGTCCGCACTGCAGACACGGCATCCAGGAAGACGCAGAGCACGCTATCTTTGAATGCGGCAAGTTTAGCACAGAGCAAAAATAAGAATCGAAAGTGTTTAGCTGGAGCTTTGATCATAAGCGCCACGACCGTTCCCAGTAAATGCAGACTCTCTTGTTCAATGAATTAGAAGCTAATTAAATTTTTGCAAAATAATTAAGAAGCGATGTAAAACCATGACAGTACGAGCTAAAGAGTTATTATTTATTTATTTTATTTTTTGTATTCAATAAGGATAAGTGTAGAACCTGTACATCAATGTCGTACTTTTACAACACATATGGGTAATTTAATTTATAGCCGAACACCATAGCGCAGTTTGATGATTTTAGATGGAGGAGGACCTATTGACGTCCAATCGATTTGGCAAAACCTTGCCGTTTAAGACGCCTTGAAGGTCAGGCAGGGAGTTGTACCAGGGACAGTTGGTTATTTGTCGTAGTACCCGATTCTGCAGTACTTGCATACGCTTATAATTTGATTTGGCAGCAATTCCTTAAATCTGTACTCCATAAAGCCATGTCGGAAGAATACAGTTCACATATACTGCTCTTTTGCATCTCAGCGGTAAGTTGCTCCTTTTATTGTTGAGCCACCGCAGTTGTAGCAGTCTGTGACGACATTTTTATACTCTTTACGAAGAAAATAGTATATGAAGTTTGTGCTGGAGTTCGCAACGCATAGAAGGAAGCGTCGGAGACCCCCAAAAGTTACTGCCAGTATGCCTAGAATGACAATACAAATTGATCTAGCCATGTCCGTCTGTCTGTCTGTCTGTATGTATGCAAACTAGTCCCTCAGTTTATGAGATATCGCGATGCAACTTTGCACAGACACTTATTATTCACAGGGCCAGCACATTGGTCGGATCCGGCCAGATCGGACCACTATATCTTATAGCTGCCATACAACTCGAAGTCGGTTTTGGCCATATATCCCATGTTTTTGAATCTATCGCGATTAAACTTTGGACTGATACTTATTATTCAAAGAGACATCACATTGGTTGGAGCCGGCCGGATCGGATCACTATATCTTATAGATGCTATGCAACTGGCAGTGAAAATATTCTAAGAAAAAAAAAATGTTACGAGACAAAACGATTTTGTACAGCTTATGAAATTTCAGTGGTGCAGTAAGCAGAGTGAAAATTGTCTTAAGGTTCGAAAAGAGTTCAAAATCTTCGGCACGCCGAAGATAATCATTCCCCACTTGTTATAATGTAGCTTTGAGGCGTGGCCCAATTGTAAGGCGCTTGTCCAGAAAGATGCCGAGATACTTGGCTTGTGTCGGTTGCTCTAAGGTAGCTCCTTCTAGCTCGATTGGAGTGGTATGCGTTAGCCTTTTGAGGGTAAAACATGGGTTTGTTGTGTTCTGCGGGCTTACCTTCAAATTCCACCGTTAACACCAAGCTGCAAGAGTATCAAGATACCCCTGTAGCCCATTACTGGCTTCTACGCGACTTTTAGAATTAAAAATGACTGCGATGTCTTATGCATATGCAACAATAATGGCCTTAGAGGGAGCTTTCATATATTGAGACGTAATGCTGGGTACATCTGAAGTATACAAGGAATAGAGCAGCGAACCCAGAACACTGCCTTGCGGCACTCCTGCTCTCATTGTATAAGTTGAAGAGTATGTCTCCCTTACCTTGACCTTGAACTCGCGTCCTTCCAGATATGACCTTAAAAGGCCAAAGTACGGTGCAGGTAAAAGGTTTTTTACATAGCACAGTAGACCATCGTGCCACACCCTATCGAACGCTTGCTGCATGTCAATGAAGACAGCGTTGGAGAACTCTTAGTAGTCAGAAGCCTGCATGGTGTGCTCCACCACTCTGTGGACCTGTTCCACAGTGCCGTATCCCTCTCGAAAGCCGAATTGGTGATCCGGCAATATATTGCATTGGTTCATAATGGATGTAATTCGATTGGCAATAGTCCTCTCCCATAATTTAGATAAAGAGGGTAAAAGACTTATTGGCCGATACGACTCAGGATCAGCTTCTGGTTTCCCTGGCTTGTGAATCATCAGAATCGCTGCTAGTTTCCATTGCTTTGGGAACACTTGGAGCCTGACAATAGCATTAAAAATTAATACTTTGTAGAGGAGCGCTCTTGTGGGCAAGGCCTTCAACGTAGCATTACAAATCCTATCTATACCCGGAGCTTTATTTTTTGGCAATGATTGGATCGCTTCAGTTACTTCTTCAATCCTTATAGAGCTAATAGGCAGGGACATCTGTAGTGGGGTCTGCAGATTCTTTTGTGTTTCCCTAGTCTGTTCTGAAGTAGCAAACTCATGAGGAGTGAAACGAGCCTCTAGATGGTATCCGAAAGCATTAGCCTGTTCCCTTTTGATTTTAGCAAGCTCACCAGTAGGACATCAGACAGGAACCTGTCTAAAGGGTTGCCGTTTAATTGATTTTGTGCATTTCCATAGCGAGTAGTTTGCATCGACGGTGTAGTCCATGGAAGTCAGTTTTTGTTCGAAGAAATCACTTCTGAGTTCTCTTAAGAGGTTACGTAGTTGTTTTGCTGCTCGGTTCCACAAAACTCGGTCATAAGGATCTTTAGATCGAATTGCCCTACGTCGAAGGCACCTCTTTGTTCTGATAAGCTCTTTAGCCTCCCTCGTGAGAACAATGCCATAAATAATGGGACGTGACTCAGGATTAGGCGGCGTTGAGGCAGTAGCAGCTGTATATATATTTTAATTGAATGGAGCATTCAAGATGTTGTCTGAAAGCCATTATGTCAGTACGGTTGGTGATTAACCGAGGGCTTGGCCTGATATAAGAACCATCTGTCAGCAAGTTAACAACAAGGGCTATGTGGTCAGAGTCTTAGTCCCAGCTTTGGCAGATAGTTGCTATAGAATCCGGTTTCCCATGGTGTAAAGCGAAATCAATGCAACTAGGTGTGTGAGTGGAGACATATGGGTATCTAGTTGGTGATCCTGTTGCAAGAATATTAGCTCCTCTATCTGTAATGGCTTCGGCTAGTTCACGGCCCCTGTCTGAATTGTATGTGTCTCCCCACAGCCAATGTTGCGCATTCCAGTCTTCACCAACCAGATACCGTTGGCCGCAAGAAGCAAGTATGTCACTGAAGTGTCTTTCTTCGATTATATTCCTTGGTGGGCAGTATATGGCACTAAATTCCATGTCTCCCAAACCAGCGGCAACTTTTATTGAAGACATTTGTATGGTTTTCGTTTCAATGAATATTTGTGGAAAATGGCGGAGAGAGCTCCTCACGAATACCGCCGCTCCTCTGCCGCCGTGATTGTGACGTGGTGGCTTGTAAGCTGGATAGAAGGTATACCCGTATATTTTGACTGTTTCCCCTCGGTTAAGTGTGATCTCGTTTAAGAGAAGAATGTCGACGTTGCTGGTGTGCGCGAAGAGCTGTTGTTTCATTGAAGAGCCCGTTGAACGCCGAATATACTCTTGGTACCACTGGCATCCTTTGTAGCTTGCCATATGATTTCCTCCACAGTGCATACAGGTAGGCTGTTCGTCTTGGGAACGTGCGCATAGCTTGGTGAGATGATCTTCGCCACATCGTGCACAATGAGGACGACGACGACAGTATTTGCCTGTGTGACCGTATTCCTGGCATCGAATGCAATGGTCAATTTCAGATGACTTGCGCATCCTTTCTATCCTCACTTTTTGTCGGCAAAGTGTTTTGATTTCATATATTTCATTAATTTTTGGGCATGGTCTTATATTAATGAAGAATAAATTGAGTTTTTCATCTTTGTTAGTCCTTGATCTTGGGCTATGTATCTGCAAAGCATTAAAGCCATATTTTTTTTAATTGGCAATAATTTCGTTGTTTAAAGTGCTATGGTGGAGCACCTTAACTACTACTATCCTGTGAGGTTTCTCTTCCTTAAATTGGTATGTATGGAACTCAATACCAATACCATCAAAATGATTAACAATAGCTCTATACGTGCCACTGTCTTTGTGAAATATTCTGCCTGTTTCTCCGTGGTTGACTTTGACTGACACGTTATCTGAACTAGTGACCTCCATAATGGCTTCGGTGTACCGTTAAGCTGATTGTTAGTATTATATACGTTATGTTGTGGGTTGTCTGCTGCGTCTATTGCATCATTAGTGATATTTTGATGAGCATCAGAAGAGCTAGTGGGCCTTCATGTGACTCTCTAGAACTTTCGTCAACATGGCTTTCACTGTTTACATCCGTGTCCATGTCTAGCAATGCAAACCTGTTGCTAGAGATTGCCATGTTAGTTGATCCAGTCCAGTTTAAATTCTTTGCTCGACCTCTTAAAGCTACTATTGGGAGATAAAGGTTTCTTCCTCTTATTTTTCAAATTTTGTTGGGCTGCCACCAATTTTGTAGCAGCTCCACTGAGTGCTACAGAGTCAACTTTTGCAGCTCCACTGAGAGTTGAAGGGGCAATGTTTGAGGAGCATTGGATGATGCAAGCTCCATGGTTATTCATGCTTCCGCTAGGGCTCACACAGCTGATTGCGCCAGTTGCCGCTGTTGCCGTAGTGTATATGGAATTACTAGTGGCACTAGTGAATATTGGTTTTGTAGTTGTTGTGCTGATATTCTGAGTATCAGTGCAATAAAGGCGTTGCACATTACGAAGCTCTGTCCTGATATTCAGTGGTGATTTCCCAGCTACTACTTGGCGCGTTTTTTCATAAGCAATCTGCTTATTACTATCCATTTTATGTTTATTGCCCCTCTTGTGCGCAGAGCGCAAGGAGATGGGTAATGTTTTGCCCAAACGGGCAACGAATGCACACTTGTCGCACTACACTTGTGTTTTGTTGTTGTCAGGCTGCCGACACTGCACGAGACAGCGACCAAAATTTACCGTTAGTGCTATTTTAAGCACACATCGAGAGCACAAAAGATACCTACGTACTTGATTATGCGCGACACAGCCGATCCCGGTAGCAGATTATCGGCTCTTCTTGTTTAATGAACTACGAGTTTATTTGATTTTCACCAATTTAGAAGCGATGTAGAACATGACAGCAAACTCCACACTTAGCTTAGCAGTGAGTAAATAATTATAAATAAGAGATTTTTTAAGTAACTAAAAGTAGGCAATATGGATTATTACCCCCGAAAGTAGGCACTTCTCGTGCTGATGGCTTAATTTTTTTTTTTATTATTATTATTTTTTTTAACCTTTTGTTTTTTTTTTATATTAACATATTTTATTAAACAGGCTTTCTGTTACCTTTTGTGGCAACTTAATCTTGTTTTACTTTACAAAAAAAAAAAAAAAGTATGAACTTATGTTACATACATGGACAAACTTATGCTATTTACAGTACTTACACTATTTACAAATTTTGAATTTTAAAGGAATCTATTAGGAAGATCCTGTAGATGGCACCTTTTAAGTCTTCTCTTTCTTGGCTTTCTTGTTAATCTTCTGGCGAGTGCATTAGGGTGACCACCAAGGCGTTGCAGGTAATTTGATGCGAGTTGGTTCATGACATCGCCAACTTTAGGGACACTTAAAACTCATTCAATGTCCCTCATGCATGTACCATGGAGCTTTGCAGATTCTCCTAAGGAACTTGCTCTGGGTCACACAAATCTTGTTTATATGGCATTTTGCAGCGATGCCATACACCTGCAGCGCATATTTCCAGATTGGGCTTAGGACGCATTAGTAGATGGCTACCTTATTATATAGCGACAGCTTGTTGTTGGCAGATAGGAGCCACGACATTTTTTCTGCTTTGCAACGGAGCGTTTGCTGAACCATGGTTGTCTGTCTATTAAATGTAAGCCTTTTATCCAAGACAACACCAAGGTACTTATAGGCCGGCTTTTGTTGTAGAGGTGAGCCTAGCATTGATATGCTTGGACAAGTGCCTCTTCTGTTGATAAACGTTACGCTTGCACATTTACTGATGTTGATGCCAATGTTCCACTTAGAAGCCCATTCTGTGAAGCTTTTAATGTACTCCTGCATCGCACTTGCCGCAGTGCCGATCAGTCGGCTCCGAGTTAGCACGGCCGTGTCGTCAGCGTGGCTAAGAGCACGTCGTTCGCTTCTACAGCAGTTACACACTGGGGTGTTGGCATGTCTGCAGTGTATATCGTGTAGAGAGTGGGACCTAAGACACTGCCTTGTGGTACTCCAGCGCATATCGGTCTTCTAGATGATTTTTTGCCGTCGACAACAACGCAAAATGATCTCTCTTCCAGGAAGCTGCCAACTATCTCGGAGAGCTGCGGTGTTAGTAAGTTCTTTAGCTTGCAACGGAGACCAGCGTGCCACACCCTGTCGAAAGCTTGCTGGGTGTCCATCAACACGGCTACAGCATACTGTTTTTAGTCCATGGTTTCCAGGGCAAAGTTGACCACACGGTGAAGCTGTTCCGGGGTTCCATGACGTTTCTGAAAGCCAAATTGCCATTTTGGGATAGCCTGTGCCACACCCTCTAACTGCATGATTCGGTCCAGGATAATCCTTTCAAACATTTTTGCCATCGCAGGGAGAAGACTGATAGGTCTGTACGCATCAACTTCAGTAAGCTGCTTTCCTGGCTTGGGGATCATCGTAATCAGCGCTTACCTCCAAATTTTTGGAAAGTACCCTAGTCTTAAACTGCTGTTAAAGATCAGCACTATATACAGCAAAGCTTTAAGCGGCAACAGCTTAATAGTGCGGTTGTCCAAACGGTCGTCACCCGGCGACTTTTTGACCTTCAGATTCCTAATTTGCAGAGTCACTTCTTGCAGCGTGACCGGTTGTGCTGGTGGAGCCATTTGATAAGGTGCCTATGCACATTAGTCCAATTTTGTATACTATGCCTATTGCATATATTTATCCAATTGTCAGGCTACTGACAGTCGGCATTGAAATCTGTATAAAATTCTCAAGATTGCTAGCGAAGATATCGGCTTTCTGCTGACTGGAATAACACCATCCTCCACTCGGATCCTTTAATGGGCTTTTTGCAGTAGCTTGTCTTTTGAAACGGCTTGCTAATTTCCAAAGCGAGTAGGTATAGTCTGCGTTAGGGCCTGCGTTGTCCAGCATATCGTCTCTTTGGTGTTGACTGCTTGTCGCGAGAACCTTTTGGAGGCGATTTGCCAGTCTTTTATAAATACTCCACACGCGAGTTGTCTCCTGTTCTGGCGTACTCTTTTCGTACCCTTCTTTTCATGCAAAGAAGAGCAGCAGCGACGGGCGGTAACTGTGTCATGTGGTGTTGGCTTGAAATTAATGGGGTCCTCGGGGAAGCTTTTGTTGCTGCGTATTGTATGTTGCTCGTGAGCACTGAAATCGCATCCTCAACATCCTCTGGACCGTGTATTTCAGTGTTCAAGTTTATTCTGCAGTCCAGTTCCGCTCTGAAGACTACAACAGAAGATCCACGTGGGAGCAACCGGTCTCTGCGGGGGTTATATTGGGGTAAGTGGTTCAATTAAGCCGTTATTGGTAAATGATCAGATGTAAGATCGAAAAGTCTATCGACTGAAAGTCTGTTCGAGGCAATACCCTTGTACAAGAAGAAATCCAACGCTGTCGGCGTGAGCTGGGTGTTGTATGAGTAGAGTGTTGGGTCTCCGGTGGCTAGAACTTGACAAGTGCTACTGGCTACTGCTTCTTGCAGTCGCTTGCCTCGTGTGCACGTTCTGGTGTTGCCCCACCATGGATGTTTAGCGTTGAAGTCGCCACCGGCTATGAATCTGGAGCCCAGGGAGTTTATTATGTTTACAAAGCCGTCCTTTGTCCACGGCTCTTTCGGAGTCAGGTATAATGTGGCAATTGTGACGTTTCCACTATTAGTTTGTAGATTTGCTCTTTCGATTTGTATGTCGCCGCGTAAAATTGGTGCGTTTTGTGACTGTGCGATACCAGAACGGATGATAACGGCCGAACCACCTTCTCGGCTGCCACTAGGGTGATGGGCATGATATATAATATATCCTGGCAAGTATATTTTATCTTGAGAGCAAAAGTGCGTCTCCGTTATTAACATGACATCAACTGCGTTAGCGTCAAGGAATAGCCTCAGCTCTTTCGTGCTGCTAGCCAGACCTCTCGCATTCCATAATCCGATTTTTATACCCTGAACCCATTAAAAATGGGTAAAGGGAAAAGGGTATTATGGTTTTGTGCAAATGTATGTAACAGGCATAAGGAAGCATCTCCGACCATATAAAGTATATATATTATTGATCTGTATCAACAGCCGAGTCGATCTAGCCATGTCCGTCTGTCTGTCCGTCTGTCTGTCCGTCTGTCTGTCCGTATGAACACACAGATATCAGAGACTACAAGAGCTAGAGACTTGACATTTGGAACATAAGTTCTCCTAATCCCGGGACAAATGAAGTTTATTTCATTTGATCGATAACTCGTCGCATTCAAAAGTTATCGATAAATTTTGATTTTAGACTACAGTTTTTGGTATTTGCCAACTTCAAAGTTATTAAAGCTAGAGACCTCAAATTTGGCATGTATAATCTCGAATAGCATACACATGTAACAAATATTTCACTTTTTGGATACCACCCCCCAAACCCCCCAAAAGTTAAAACGCATTTTTGAAGGTACGACCTTGCAATTTGGTTTGGTAACACATATTATCGACAATTGCTTGCCCCAAAAATTTCAATAAGATCGGACAATAAACACAGAAGTTATTTAAGATTTAACTTTCCATTGTGTGGGGCTCAGCGAAAAAGCAAGCTAACTGCTTAAACCGCTTGCACTGCTTGTACTGCTTGTACTGCAGCATGTGTGAGTTTAGAGTAGAACGAATGATTGTAAGGAGTGGTTCAGGGTATCTCGTAGTCGGGCACTCCCGACTAGAGCACTCTTACTTGTTATAGATGAGGTATTCATTTTGTGATGAAATGCTGTATAAGCTCACGGAAAGCCCTGTTTGCGTCCATCGCTTCCTGAATGAGCTTGTACATTTGATCCATTCTAGAATTAATATCACTTATTGCTTTTTCAGGCTACTGAACTTATCGCTGAATCCATTTTCTGTGAAGTTATTTAGGCCTCTGTCCTTTTGTTTGGCTGGTCCGTTAAAATTAGTATTTTGCCTTGCCATGTCAGCATAAGAAAACCCGTTCATGACAGCGGCATGTGGGATGAATTCACCAATTCTATTCACATTGGAGCTGTTGGTTTTATTGCCAGAGCGCGGGTGGCCATCCTTGGGAAGCCGTGATGCCGGCTTGAGCTTTTTTTCGAGCTCAACTCTGACTTTGCAACCCTTAAAGCTTGAGATGTGATCGTCTCCACAGTTTGCGCACATATTAGTGTCAGGCAATGTCAGCTGACAGGAACTAGTGCTTTTTTTTTTTTTTTATTTGCCACAGACTGGCTCTTTAAGGCAGTAATTCCTAGTATGTCCAAAAACTTGGCATCTGTAGCATTGCACCAATTTTTTTTTTTTTTTTTTTTTCGTCACTGTTACCCTGTGCCTTCCAATTTGAGTAATCTTGTTTTCATGTCAATTATGCCCTGGTCATCCTCCTCATTGATTTGAATATTGCGCCAGTCTGGCTTTCTGGGGCAATAGATGTTTATGACTGTGTAGCCTTTGTCAGTGAACGTGCGCTCTATTAATTGTTTATATACATTTGGATGAATGTCTCGTGTGACTAATCTGAACGGAGTATCCTCTCTCAACTGATGGTGCCAAAATTCACAATTTTGTTTTGTCAGCATATCGACAACTGCTCGAAAAGCTTTGGAGTCTTTTGCATGTATACGCGAGACTCCAAATCTGGATGTGCGAATGTCATATTCATCAGCTGGAATTACAGAATTAAGTGCCTCTTCAAGTTTGTTCATTTTGTTAACTTGCGGCACGCAGATAGCAGGAGTTTTTTTTTTTTTTTTTTTTTTTTGTTCGTTGCCAACTACGCTGGCTTCTACTTCTTCATCTTGATCATCGTCCAAATCCATGAGCAAATCAGCTTCTTCAGATAGCGCTGCGTAGCGATTATTTTGAAGTGTTTTTTTTTTTTTTTTTTTAGGTGTTTTTTTTTTTTTTTTTTTTTTTTTTTATTTTTTCGACTATGTGTGTGCCGTTTTTTAATTGTTTTGAACTTTGTCGCTCTTTCGTTTCAAGCAAAGAGAGACCATCGGCATCTGAAATGTACAATCCTTTGTTTGATGTAATTTTTGGCAACGCTTGAATTAGAGACTCCAGCGTTCGAGATGTTTGGTATAGAGCATATGCTGCCAGTTATGGTATTTGCAATTGAGTACTTTGATTGACAGTTTCCACTTGAAAAAGTTAATGCACTTGTAGTAATAGTGCTTGTAGTCGTTGCGATATTATATTTAGGCGTTCCAATTGCATTATTTAGGACTTCGATCAAGCTGGCACGCAGTTGTGCAGGTGCACCAGCTATTTTCCTCGTCTTTTCAAGCTCAGGCAGCTTATCAATAAGCTGGCGGTGATCAGGTGAGTCTCCTTCCATATTTGGGCGATTCACAAAATTGGCCCAGCATCAAGAAATTATTTGCTGATAAGATACAGTTTTTCTTGTCCCTCGTTTGCTGCTCGCGCAAAGCGAGGGCAGTGGTCTGGCCCACTCGACAAAAGCTTGCCTCGCTTACGATTTTTGTTTTCTCGCGTGTTACCGACACCGCTAGCAATGTCTAAAAATAGATTTCCGTGCAGAATAAGCACACCTAATGCACTTTGTGATTATATAGAACTTTACATGCCTTTTTGAGCGGTACGCCAGTTTGCGCGCCTGCTTAATTAATGGCTTTTTACCGCACTTTTGCCGACACCGTTTTACGCGGTGCCCAGCTAGATCATGCGCGTCACGACCGTTCACAGTGAATGCAGACTTTCTTGTTCAATGAATTAAAACTTTTTTTTTTTAATTTTTACAAAAAATTAAGAAGCGACGTAAAACATGACAGTACGAGCCAGTG